>JAVYIG010009415.1:0-78619 GCA_035222895.1 Strongylocentrotus droebachiensis | reverse complement strand
CGTAAATCGCAAACTGAGGTAAAGGATAACTCTTTAGCTTTCATTTGACACCTTATTTGCATTATCATAATTATCATGCCTCACTGAGTAATGTGCTCTTGAAGGTGAAAGTGCATAACCCACCTTTCAAACTTTTTTTAATAGGAAGTTTCTTTTCTTCCTCTTTCATATGAAGCACCAAAATATACAATGTAATTCTCTTTACCTAAATTAAGAAAGCTCATCATACGATTTATATCAAATACATTTTTCCATGACTACAACCAAACGCTAAAGTGATATATTGAAGTACTTCAATCAATAATCACTCAACTCACATGGACATGGTCGTGATGAAAGTTTAAAAGTAAAAAGTACGTATTGATTCATATTCATATCAACCTTTACTGGTTGCACAAATCAAGTATTTACATACACTATTATGCTTATGCTGCATATCGCTGTCATATAAATTATGATATGACTAACACAGAACCAGTGTAAACAGTCGGTAATCACCTTGTTATCAGCAGAACTTACTGGGTAAATAACATTTTGTTTAGTCTGATGTCGCTCTACAAGTCTGTGTGATGTTACTACATGTACGTGTCATAGTTTCATATTGTAAAATGCTTTTAAATGGTATCATGACATGCAGCTGCTAATATTTTGTTGTCATGATACTCAGATTAGACACATTTACAATTGCCAACTTGCATTTTATAGTGCCAAAAGAGTTTTTAATTTCATGGATTAGAAATGAATTGCATTATTTTGTAATAAATCTTTTTACAGAAAACATAAATGAACTGTGTATGTATTTTGTTTTTCCCAAAGTGTCACATGGGCGATTCCGTGCAATGTGTTCTTTACAAGATATGTCCCTTTTAACGCACATTTTATCCAAAAATGAATAACTTTTTGGTGCGACCAGTGAAAATAGTGCTTTCTGAATCCCCTACTATTTGCCATAGTCATATCGAGAGTTTTTGTTTCGTTCGTGGATAAATGTGGTGGTGGTGGTTATTTTACCTGACTGCTAAGAAAGCATCAATGCTTGTAAGTAAGCAACCAGACGGCCGACGGCTTTAAGTCCTCTCCGAGGGACCTGGTAACGAGGATTAATGCCTTACCAAAGGGCACTAGCGCATCAACTTGGTTTCGAACCCGGGTCACCGGATCACGAGACCACTGCTCCTCCGACTGAGCTATGGGACCTCCTCTAAATTTCCTAAATTTACCCTCCCCTAAATTTCAGGATGTTAAAGAAAGGGAAACGTGATAGACTAATTCTAATGCGTTAGTTTCTCCACCACACGTTAGCTACTTGGAAAGCGTGTAAGCACCGTTTTTTAATTTCCCCTCGCCGAGTACGTAGTCCGTCCATCCGTCCGTAACAAATCGGGTTTCCGTTCGATAACTTTAGTAATGATCGACGGATTGTAATGAAATTTGATAAGGTCAAAACTCATTACATATGCACAAATACCAATTTACTTATCCGAAAAAATGGTTAGCTTCCTTGCCTCGTAATACAATATAATATGGTCAAATGGAGGTAACTTGTTCTGACGTATATATGTCATTTGTACCCGGCGAGGGGATGCTACACTTTGCGTTGACTTGTTATTCTTATTATTATGTCATCGGTTTCATTCGAATTTCTGGGCTTCCTTTTTATGGAGCTTGCCGTCTACGCCATTTATAGTGACAATGTAGCTTTGAGCCTTAGCAGAAACGTCCAAGATACTGTTGGTGTCAACGATGAAGCAGACATCGATCTGGGGAACGCCACGTGGTGCACGCCACGCCACGTGTCCACGTGGTGCGGAAGGGATGCCAGATATTTCATACCCACCAAGTTTGTTGTTTCCTTTGGCTTTGCCTTTTTCTCCTTTGGATACAGGGATTTTGACGACAGACTGGAGGGTAGTGTTTCTCTAATTAAGAGCTTTGTCATCACATCTGTCATCTCGATGCCAATGGTGAGAAGGTTCACATCGAGTAGAATTATTAAATACATCATTCACTCTGAACGTAGGACAGGTTGGCAGCTTGAACAGCGCCACCGTAGGCCTCGGCTTCATCAGGATTGGTAGGCATGTTGAGTTCCTTGCCGCCAAAGAAGGTCGCGGAGAATCTTCTTCTACATGGGGATACGTGTTCATGCACCAACAAGCACGCCAGCCAAGCATAGCATCCTTTAGCGCTCTTTGAATTATTAGCTTACACTTCGTGAACATGTCGTTACCTAACTCCTCAAATCAATATCTGGTGCTGGTAGTTTCTCTTTGCTTGCCTGGCCGCTCTCCGGAGACGTTTTTGAAGTGATCAAGGATCGGACATCAAGTCTGTCTTATGCTTTCGCTTGAATTCCTGGTTGAGATGATAGACTACCGGTAGTCTATTACTAAAAGTCTTCTCAATCCAGATATCTGTGACCAGCTGTCGACCTCACTTCGAAGACACCGTAATTAACGGCCAGCTGGATCGAGACATCCAACGCACCTCCAGACTGATCGAAGATCAGGGCATATTGTACAAGGCATCATTTAGGTTCTTATCGAGTCCATAGGCATTTGCTTAGAAACAACGGTGGCGGAAAACAAAATTGTTTTTAAAGAAGGTCACGAGTTTAGAACCCTGTGGGCCACCACAATGTCGTACAATCTAGAAAATTATGAAGTATGACAATTTCTTATCTCCTTTCTTCATTAAAAAGGTTAATATAATTAACAAATAATAACAATTCGTCACTTAAAGGAATGTTGCGCTATAGCTGAATACCGGTCATATTTCAGTCACCCCAACGAAATGGACAAAAAGAAAGACATTGGAATCGGTTTGGAGTCATTTGACTTGGGTATCAAACACGTGAATGTCTCTCAAAGACTAGACCATTGACATTTATATACATCTGTCAAACCGACCGTAAACCAAATATCCAACCCATCTCATTTTCTCTTTTTATTTTCTGTCTTGTGACTCGTCTTTTTGAGTTGGGCAGTCATAAAATTATATATAGTAGTTATATAATTGAGAGTGCATTGCTCTCTCACATTGTAATACAAATATCATGTGAAATAAAGCTGAACATGGAGTAATGTGATTGGATTCTTCTGGTCTACATCCTTGAAGCAGACGTTAGGCTTTCTCATTCCAGGGGTATATAGAGTGAACCATGGAACGAATGCATCTGTGATATCGTTTAATTATAAGGAAGCTTCAAAAGACATGGATGTAGATTATCTACACCAATATATATATTTCAATAATGATTTTGTCTGATAATAATCATAATAATAATCAACGTTATTTGTATAGCGCATATCACTAACACAAAGAAAGTCCCTGTTGTGCTTAGAAAAGAAGGAAATGGAGATTTATGCCTGATCCATGAAAATAATTAATTACAAACAACAATAATGATATACAATTCCTATATAGCTGACATTTAATAGATTGCACATTGTACAGCAGTATTATTATGCTAATTAGGGGAAGCAAAATGGTCATAGATGGTGAGGTGCTTGGGTCACTTGGCAAAGTAACCGACCTTGTACTAAAGTGGCTGCTAACGTAGATGTAACCATAATATTTCTCTTCTGTTATTAATTCATGTGTCAGTATTATTCTTTCCATTGTATGGTTGTTCATATACTGTCATTATTGCGATATGTTGTTTTTGATAAATTCAAATTCAAAATTCAATTCATATTCAAATCTAAATGAGCTGGATACACCAAACCCATTTTTATAAAATATTATATTTATTATTTTACAATTACCTTGTTCATTGTTGTGATTATTCAGTCATATTATTTGCAATAGCAAAGTCACTATTGACACTCGAATAAATTTGATAAGCATGTTGCCAAATATAAAATAAAGGCCGTTGAAATCATATCCTACACATAAAAGCAGTCAAGGGACATTATACACGTTGAACCTCTTATATTGATTCTGAATGATTACATAAGATAATTAGTGTTTTGTTATCATGAGTTATGGAAAGATATCTGCTAATTACATATCGTTATGATATCACAAACACAATAACCAATGACTCAACGGATATATTTGACTTGCTGACGTCTTGCGGTCCGCCTATCCACTGTTCATATTTATTATATATTTGCTCACACGAAAGAAAGCATTCGATTTAAAAACAATTCCTTAAAATAAACATCAAGCATGGATTAAAGTGATATGCGTGATATTAAAAATACTTTCCTTTGTCTGCTACTACTACTCGCTGTTACAATACCATCAGCGGCACGTTTTCGTATATTATAAGAACATAGTCATAGAAATAGCAAGTTAGAACAAAACAAGGATATATGTTTGCTCTTACGCAGCAATACATACTGTACACTTATTTGTAACAGACTGAACATACAAGCATTGCTTAACTGATACAATGATAATAACGTGATTGTGAAACTAGTGTTTATTTTGTTGCACTACATCCGCTAACTGCGTTAGTGTGAATTAATTTTCATCCAGGAGAACAAAGTATTATTGATTATGGTACGCATTTTAAACATAACAATCAAGTAGGGGAAAAGCAGCAGTTTAACAGAAATTTCCCCATTTCAGCCAGAATTCAGATTGTTAATGATGTTTGTAAATAAATAACTTATACAGAATGACGCACTATAAAACTATTCTTATCTATCATTCAGAGAAACAAGAATATTGATTGATATCAAGATTTCGACACACACTTAGTACTATATTCTCATTCGTCTTTTTCAAATCGAGTAATATTTTTCTATGTAAAGGAATCAGTATGTGGAACAAACTATCTCCAAAAATTAAACAGTTTGCAAGAACAACAAGGCCTCACAAAAATGTAGAATATGCGACGGTAAAGAGTTTGAAGCTTTATCTGGAACTTCACATGATGCAGAAGCTTTGAATCCCATGATCGCCAATTTTGTTTCTTTGCAATTCCAATCGATATTTGGCTTTGTCTTTGTCTATTGTATTAGCTTGCATTGTCTGCAACAAATCTGATGATCCAACTTATATTCGATAAAATGAATCTTGCAATATATACAAATTACATGTTCAAAGATTTATTGTACTCTACGTTTCTTCGTAAAAAGGGTTCATATTATTACGTATACACAACATTTTTCTAAACTCAAAACAATTGCGACATCTTAATCTTTAAGATACGTCTTTTGTCAGTGAAGGTTGTGAATACACGACATGTATGTTTTATGATAATTATATCTTAATAATAGTGAACATTCTGATTACAATTTTCTGATAAATCGTATTTTACTTTAAAAAAACCTAGGCCAAAGATAATACGCTGATAAAGAGATATAGTTCTGAAACGATAAAAGGGAATAAGAAAAGCTAGTCTGTATTATGATTATGTTATTACACATCTGTGTTTAATTTTTGCTGTATTACCTATACAGAAATGGGGTTTGCGCTATCATCTAAAGTTCGGTAAAAACAATTTAGTTCATAGATATTAGTTTTAACAATAAGTAAGCAACATGTCTTGCTCAACCTTAGAAATTATATAAAGTAATGTGCTCTAAACTAATTAATTTAAAATGAATGGGGGAAATAAACTGGGATTTCGTTGAAGAAACTCACAAAATGATTGTGGATTTTTTTTTAAAGTATATATTTTTCTGTTGAGTTAATCATAATTTAAGTGTTCCCAACAATATTGTTATAAATCCAAATGAGTTACTATTATTTAAGTGTGCGTTACGATATAATTGTCACACATTCCATTGAGTTACTTATGATTCGATTGCTCCCTAAAATGTTCCTTACAATATTGTTTTAAATTCCCTGCAAATTACAAACGATCTTAGTTTTATTAACATTATTACAAATGCCAATGGCAATGAGTTACTAATGACTTTAGCATTCCTTACAATGTTTTTATGTCTTTCAACTGCATAACTATCAATTTAAGTTTAAGTTACAGTGTTGTCATGTGTTTCTCTCAAATATTACAATACTTGTTCTATGTTCATGATCTCCCTCGCTAGGTCAAGAAAGCCGTGATCTACGAGTTCATCGTTGAAATCTAGGCGTATCTCTGATGCTTCTTTTACCCCCACGAACTCCTTTAGATAATTCTTGACCGAGCTTTCCATCTCCTTTATCCAGTCTACCAGCCAGTCACAGATCCATTGTGACGTAATATCAGGAGACTGGAGCCATTTTTTCTTATGCTGCTTGCTCTGCAGCAGACGCTTCAGCGATTTTCGCTGGGATACATCCATTTCATCCAGCATATTCTCGATGAAATCGATGCTTGTCTCTCTTCTGTGGTATCGACCTGTCAAAAATTTGATATCATAAGATTAATTTACACAACTAGGGATATCTTACTATAGATTACATTCTTAATTCTGTGTTTTCACTAAGAAGTTTAACATATTTATCCAGATAAGTTAACTCCAATATTTTTGTAAAACATAATGGCAACTTTAATGCTTTATTCAGGTATGATATATTAGTATCGTCCATTACCAAAGGAGAAAAAGAAATGCTGCGTAAATCAAGTAAACATTTTAGAATAAATTAAAGGCTTATTATTTCCATCTTTTTCACATGTTTGAAAAATCCTTGTTTAGAGTCCATAAATAATCATTTCGCTAAGATTTTAATGCATCAACATACCATTGATTACTGCAGCCACAAGGTGTGTTTTGTTAATCTTCTGTAAGCCTTCTGCTAAGACTAAACGATGATCGATTAAACCAGGACACACGCTCTCTTTCCAAATCTTGAGCAGGGTGAGTACGGAGGCCATGTTGCTGTCGGGTATATCTACGCCAGTCAGCTCGAGCATTTTTTGTAGATCGCTTACTCTCTGTCGATCTCCATCTGTGTTGCTCTCATCAGCTCGCTTGTTGTCTCCTATTAGTTTTGGGGGGTTTCCGGAATCTTCAGTGTCGACGACGTCATCATCGTTATTTTGCGTTCCTTCTATATTTATTGAAGTCAGAGTAGCATCCGATCGTGGTGTTTTCTGATGGCCAGTAGGGAATTCTTTTGCCTTTTCACCGTCATTTAAAGAAGATGTTTTGACATCTATTTCTCCTCTGCGTTCCTTTGCTGGCTTTATATTTCCACTGCACTCAGGGGTACCCACAACATCATTGGGCTCGTCATCTTGAGTGGCTGCCCTTGCTATGGCAAATAGTTCACCATAGCTTGGTTCAGTGGCTGGGAAAGAAGAAGAATCGAAATTTAAGTCATACATAATGTTATGTACTGTTCATTGATTTAAAGGACATGTTGATTAGCTTGGGCAATGTTTCTTCAGAGAAGACAAAATTCTTCATGAATAAAAAACAAACTATGGAATAAATCACGATTTAAGAGCTACAGGATTCCATTTTTCTGTTATTATTTATTAATATTAACTGACTCAGCTTTTTCATAATAAGGTGATTCACAAGTAGACAAATGATAACAATTTATTCATTTCCAATTGATTTTATCGGTCATCAAAGATTTAAATATGTAGTTATCATTATACTATGATATTTCAGCGCGTGGAGATGTTAACAAATGTAGTATGCGCTTCATAAGAACTGTACTATTATTATTAGGTGGTCTATTGTTTTCGTCAGAATTTTCTTTCTTTATTTATTTATTTCTTCACTTTTTTGTGGACAAGATAACTCAAGATCAGTTTGATCAATTTCGTTCAATTTTGACACAATCATAGGTCATTGCCATAAGACGTGACAGGAACATTTTCAAGGTCATCAGGTCATCTTGACGTTACCCAGGCGCCATTTTGTGAAATCACATTATTCATCATATCTTCATGATGCATCAGCAAAGATCATTCGAATTTATATCACATATACTTCAGGTCAAGGGTCAACAGGACATGTCATCAAAGGTCACATAAAGGTCATGACACGCGCGTACGCGTTCGTCAAAATTTAAAAATGCTCAAAATCACTTAACTATTAAACGAGAGTACGCATCAGGTCATTTTAAGCATTTCAAAATTTTCCGTCCGTACGTGTCCCCGCGCGCGTTGTGCGCGCTCACAGCGCGCGGAAAAAGTCAAATTCAAAATTTTTACATGATTTAGATTCCTCTTACCGTAATACACCAGTTTACAGTTGTATCAGTGCGCATGCGCAGACAGTTGACCTCGGGTCATTGGCCCCGGAACGGGGCCAATAACCTCTGACCTCTGGTATTTATGGGTAAATTAAGATTGCGCCCGGAACGGGGCCAATAACCTCTGACCTCTGGTATTTATGGGTAAATTAAGATTGCGCCCATGCAAATGATGATGTGCGTTGTGCGCGCTCACAGCGCGCGGAAAAAGTCAAATTCAAAATTTTTACATGATTTAGATTCCTCTTACCGTAATACACCAGTTTACAGTTGTATCAGTGCGCATGCGCAGACAGTTGACCTCGGGTCATTGGCCCCGGAACGGGGCCAATAACCTCTGACCTCTGGTATTTATGGGTAAATTAAGATTGCGCCCATGCAAATGATGATGTGCGCGCACAACGCAGCGCGTAGGGCAGTGATATTATCAAAATTTGCATGGGCGCAATCCTAATTTACGCATAAATACATGACCTCTAGGTCATTGGCTTTGTTTAAAATGGCGCACACAACCGTAAACTGGTGTATTGTGCGCAGGTTAAATACACCAGTTTACAGTTGTATCAGTGCGCATGCGCAGACAGTTGACCTCGGGTCATTGGCCCCAAAACGGGGCCAATAACCTCTGACCTCTGGTATTTATGCGTAAATTAAGAGTGCGCCCATGCAAATGATGATGTGCGCGCACAACGCAGCGCGTAGGGCAGTGATATCATCAAAATTTGCATGGGCGCAATCCTAATTTACGCATAAATACATGACCTCTAGGTCATTGGCTTTGTTTAAAATGGCGCACACAACTGTAAACTGGTGTATTGACGATTTACATTAATTTCAGTCACTCTTGACTTTTCATAAGGCTGTGAGCGCGCGTCAAACTTCAAAATCCGCGCGTGCTGCTATGGGCAATATAATGCAAATTTGATCAAAAACATGCCATTTTAAAAATCGAAATAGCTCTTCAGATAGTCCATCGACCCCCAATTTTTATATCATGGTTGGAAAAAGCATGAGTTGGAGATATTATTTCATACCACCCTGACTCGTACAAAGTGAAAACAAAGTCATCATATTGGCATCTAAACTAAAAAAAATGTATTTTGTTGATGACGTCATTTTTGTCTTTGTTTAATTGAGATTATCTCGCTTATCAGTGATCAATTTTCTCCCAGATTTTGATATGTTTTAGCTGAGATAATTTTCTACTAGATGATTTTATTTATTTTTCATTTAGATGACGTCATCATAGTGAAATATTCGATTAAAGGCGACAATGCACAATTTGTCATATTTGCGTGTTATGTCTATGGGAGGTCACTTTTTTCAAAACATGAATCTGCATGACAATGTGTTTTGACCAGTATCTCGGTTGTTATTCAACAGTTTTCTCCCAAATTTTAGTATGTCGTAGCTGAGACTATATGTTATCTAAATCATCCCTCATTTTTTCGATAAGATGTCAGGATCATGCTTATGATCATCAATATCATTTACATTATCGTTATTATCATCATCTAACATTATCATTATCATCATCACCATTACTATCATGATCATTATCATGTTCACCATGATCATGATGATCATGATCATCATTGTTTACATGTCTATATAACTTCTCCCAAGCTCAAATCTATCATAAGAAGTGAAGACAGACCACCTAAATCGTCCCCATGACGAATTAAATTTCTAGTTATTATTATTAATCTTACCAACTATAAACCGCTGAATCACGTTCGGGTAACCAGCCTTTTCCAGAATACTGCAAACATCAGGCCTACTTGTCCCAACTGAGATGCTTTCAATCATCTGACATAACTGTAACACGAGACTTAAAGTGCCACGATCAAGATGAGAGACACAAAACTCTTGTCGGCAAGATGTAAATTTGGTTCTCTCGATTCCAAGCGAATTAGCAAATGGACGTAAGTCTTCCATGATTAAATCAAGCGCCATATCTACCAGTTCAGCTTTGTAGATAAATCTACTTTTGGGTGGAGACAACAGACCTATAAGGAAATCAAAATGTATTACTACTATCACTCTGTTAGTTTTTTTTCTTCAAAATACTCATTCGAAATACCGTTGGGAAATCGACATGACTAATGCCCTTTTTTCTTTCATTTTAATACGTTGTTTTTGAAGACATATACTTTGTATATACTTAGATTTATACACGAAAAATAAGGATCAAATTGTCCAACATTAATCATTCCAAGAAACTGACCTTATTACATATGATATTTCATATAATACATAAATCGGAGTGAAAACTAAATTCTGGTATTCTAAATATATTTGTAAAGTTCAATTGAAGACTTTAGCCGGTCTCTTCCTGGGCAATAAGTCAATGATCTGTCAAACTTCTATCATTAATCTATTTCCACAACTGTCTACAATATTGGTAAAAAGTCGGTATATCCGTTGTTCAAGAAATACTCAACTTATATGCTGTAACTAATGTATTCATTAAACGTCAACGATGTCACAAGGACATATGTAATGCCTATAATTGTAAACCATGACGTGAATGACAGCTCGTTTTACCTTACGTTGCGCTGGCCCCTAATGTCCCTGGAAATTTTCATTGTTCAGAAATAGGAAATTTCATGCTAATGTAATAATACTTTTTCTTCATTGCAAAAGGGGTACTTTTGTCAACTTCCATTTTATAGCACACAATATAATAGCGTAAATACTGTTTGCTCTGAGTACCCCGAGAAAATACAGCCCCCCCCCCCCCAAAAAAAAAAAAAAAAAACTTGTAAACTGTCTTGATGACTAAAATTCATTTATTATAATTGGCTAATACTCACCATCAAAACCTATTGATTTCAAGGCAGTCGATAGTGCTTTAGACTTCTCCTCCTGTTTCAGCGGAGAGATTCCGTCTCTCCATCTACACATGGTTTTAAACCGTTTCTCTTCATCGATAAGATCGTCTGGTGTAAAGGAGATGTGAAGTGCATCCCAGAGCTGTATCATACATGTTTGAGGGACCAGCTTGGCAATATGCTTGAGTGTTTTAGTACTTGGCCACTTCTCGTCACGCTCTTCCTTCACATCTTTCGGAAGGAAAATATGTCAAAAACAAAAGTGACAAATTAATAGATTATTAATATATACAAAATATAAATATCTTCTGATATGTATTCTTTTTTAAATTTTCCATAGTAGAAACCGTGATGTGAAAGGCTTCCGACTTCTCTATATAATGTCTGTATGATCTCTTATTGTTCATGCGACTTTAGGTTATCGATTTTACAAAGACAGAGCAGTTGCAGAAGTGCTCACTGTCAGCTCAATCTACACTTTAAAGACATCATAAACTGGTTAAAGTCTAACATATCGTATGCTCTCCTTCAACAGGATTAAATATCAACATAAGTTCATTATAGTCAATCAAGCAACCTTGTAATATGACAAACCACGATTTAAAATATCGGCATAATTATATCCCCAATCTTAATATTAACAATAGTAACATTTCTATACATTAACTGATATTAAACGCAAACCTTACCTAGGTCACCAGTTCCCCCTTTTAGATCATTAGCTGCACGCTGTAGCCGGTATCTTTTCTCGTAATTACTACAGTTCTGCTCAGCCCACCAATCCTCGACCATTTGATGACTATCGAACAGAGCTGTCCTGTTGTCCCCGATTATATTATCTATCCAAACATTTCTGTTCTTTAAGCTAGAGAATGTAGTGGGCAAACGATACTTTTTTCTGAATTCCATCGTAGCATCAATCAGTTCTGTACAGTGTCGTGATGATATTTGGGGTAATAGGAATGCTTGTATTTCATTCCTATCTAGCCCACGTTTGTGGTATTCAGGTACTGAATGAAAAAAAGAAATAAAAAACTGTGTTGCTAGCCAGTAATTTATGATTCATTGACTGATTGATTGCAATTATATGAACCTTAAAATGTGTGGTCTCATAAAATCATTCATAGAAAAAGTTCACGTCCTCATTAAGTAAACATATATACATACAATTTACATATAAATGTGTAAACAATGCATAATGGAAGGCGGATGGCCAACTACAAATTATTTTAAAGAGAGAGAGAAAGTGTGTGTGTGAGTGTGTGAGATAACAGGTAGAGTTATAAACCGAACTAATCCATCTTTACATTATTCTGAAAGCGTTTTTTATATAACTTATACACTTGTGATAACTTCGTTAAGACCGTCTGCACTTACTTCATTATATTCTTTACTTTTTCGAAAATTAACATTATCAAAAGCTCCGAAAAATAAATGGGTTTCATTACTTCAATTTTGATTTAATCCTCTTATAATTATATAAGAGAATAAAAAGTGCGCCATTTAATTACTTCGGAAGAAATCCACATCGCTTGGGGTGTACTTGATTGTCTCCAGTGCTAGGCTTAACATCACTTCTTGGTTTCCAGTGGTGTTAACATCACTCCATTGTTTCAAGATATTCATGGCTCCTTCAACGGCCTCTTTTTTCTCTTTGCCCTTCAGCACTTTAAGGTGTTCAGGTAGGGCACCAAGGTCCTCTAGGAGTCCAAAGATGCTGTCACTTTCAGCGATGTGCCACAGAGTATGTTCCAGATCGTCAGCAGTCACTGCTCGAGTAGAGTCGGAATACTCTACATATGCATGCGAAAGAGTAATATGGTACATATTTTGGCATCCTCTATACTCAGGGTGCTTAAACGATTACTTATTAGGCGAGACCAATGGGTTTTACTTCACTGCATTCAGTAGGTATAGTTATATTATGTTCCAGATACGTACACCGATACACTCTAGAACAATATTCTCGTAATATAATACCTATTAACATTTTACCATCAAAACATTCTTTGTATTTTGCATTTACATACATACCCTTAACAATACAGGAGTACGAGGTAGGGTGTTGAAGATACCCTTTTGACTAGAATAATATTTTCCTCATATAAATAACATATTTTACCTTCAAAACATTCTATTTATTTGTCCCTCACATACATAAATACGCTAAAAAACTATGTTTACAGTTATGATCAGATTTCTTATTGTTTAAAAAATTAATGATAAAATATGATAACCAGGCAGGTTTGAATTAAACAACTGATTTGAAGAAATAAATATACCTTGACATGGTAGAAATAATGAGGTCTTTAGAAAGACGATGAAAGATAAATATTAAAAACCCATGTAATGTTGATGAAAATTACTTTGTAATTCATCTATTGCAGAATTCATGCCGGCATTCCTACACGCATCAAAGAAGTCCTCCTTCTGACATCTACCAGTGTATCCAGCTTTCCACTGACAAAACCCCTGGTAATAAACCTCGTCTGTTTGTAATGTCTTAGAACTCTCCTCGTCTATGATTAGTTTGTCGAGAATCTTTCCGAGTTTGTCGCTCAAATTCTGCCCTCGAGCATATTTTACCAGTGTCCATAGTTCAATGTATGATATCAGATCTGGAAAAGAGGATGAAATACTTGCTTTATTACTGTTTCTCCTCCTTCTCACCCTAATAATGCTAATGTCAAGCATTGAACTTTAATGTGGAAGGTTATTTTCTCCATAATTGTGTATCAACACTCCCATCCCATTCTATCACTCTCTATTTCGTTCAGATACGTACGCATTTGTATCCCTTTCCAATGTACATTTCCGTATATTACTAATAGATTCTTTGAAAGACACCAGCTTCCCCGTTTAAATGATGATGGAAATTTGAACCTTACCACGTTGTTTCGGCTTATAGAGCATAGGGACCTTGGCGTATTTCTCTGAGGAAAATAATCGTGAGAAAATACAAATAACTTCAGCGTCATTTCTAGTTTCATGTGTTCTATATCAGATTGTATCAGTATGTTTATTTGCATATCATTTTAATAATACAAAAATATTATGGCACACTATTATTCATTTCAATATAAAATGCAATTTTGTGAATTTAATTTATTTCACTTTTTATATGAATAAGTGTAAAATCTAAATACATGGTATTCTTACGTTTCAAGTGTCTTTTCCGTCGCTTCATAACATATATTGCAATGACGATGATTGTAGAAAGAAGTAGCACAGCTGCAATTAAAAAAAAACAGAGAGTTCATTGAATTTATCAGGCATCACAAATCGGCACCCCTGATATTCAGGAGCCACCTCCTCCCATGGCATACCCGACAGAGTATTCTTAGATTTTTACCGAAATAAAAAGGCCTCAAAATTTTAAACTTTTTGTTCATTTATAATTTTATTTTTTATTTTTATTACTCAATATATGAATTCTCCCTTCTCACTTGAAGGTACAATGTGCTATTTGCAGTCCCCCTAAAATAAAATGGTTAAATTACAACAGCATTTAAAAGATAACACTAATTTAGAACTTCCTTCAAAAGACAAGGGCATAAAAGTGTCTTTTTGGGGAAAATAACGACAGTTAGTTGTCGAATCGAAATTAGCGAGCGCGCTCGTTTAATTAAAAAATCTGATTTTCAGTCCCTTCTACCGAATGCTCGTACGTTTTGTGCTGAGCAAAGATTCAATTAGATTAATTTTGGCAATTACAAGAAGTGAATTAGTGATACAGACAAATGCTCATGAGTCCTTTACAGCTCAAGTTATGTATGTTATTACCAAAGGAAGAAAGAATTCAGTCAGTCAGTCAATAGTGTCTGACAGTGACGTCTAGAAAGTAAACGGGTTTCCTTGCATAATTTGAATATTAGGACACTGCTAACGTTTAAATTTCACAGATAGGTCAACGTGACATTTTCGTCATTCCTGCAAAGTTCTACAGAAATTTATGTTGGCTGCAAAGGAATACACTACCTTTAACAAACCTCCCCTTTTTTTAAAATTGATTTTTACATTTATGTTTTAGGTAATTTGTACGTAGCATTATTGTTTATATTGATAGGCTACTACGTACGGATAAGAACTGCCACAGCAACGCTGGATTGCTGGCCATCCAGAATCAAATGAATTGTCATCGATCTACTAAAAGCTTGTCCAACAAACCCGGTAGCGACACATTCAAACGACTTATCCATGCCACCATCAGCTGTAATTCTAATACGTTCGTTCATGGTGCCATCACTGTTGTTCCATATCTTCGTTTCCAAAGATTGCACTCTTTCTGATCCACGCACAAAGTAAAGGTCTATATAAGGGTAGTATTCATCTACTCGACAGGTTAAGGTCGTATCTGATGTAATCCGGAGAGTACAAGATGACAAACTATTGATGGGACACTCTTCAATGAATGGAAATGGCTCTCGAGCATAAGCTTTAAATAAAATGAAAATGTGATTCATGTTATAAACAGGTTTGCTTTTTAATAATAATGGTACTATTAAACCGTCCTCTGTATTATCAAAGCATGTCACTTTGTAAAACGCAAACAGAGGACATTATCCGAATGAATTCAATCGAAAATCATCTTAAAAGAAGTAGAGAAACGAAATATTTACAGGATCATTTAACTTTGCAAATATAAGAACAATTAATAAATAATTCAAGAGGGGTATGCGCTTCTTTGCACTCAGAAAATTTCAGTTGCCTTCTGGATAAAAAAGGGGGTGGGGCGCTATTTTTTTAACTGAAAAAAGTGCATTCGAATTTCAGTTGTCTTCTGGGTAAAAAGATATGTAGAAGAAAGGGGTACCTATAGGGGCTCAAAACTCAAGAGCATACAAGCCAGTTGAGTTACATCACTTGTGCACATGTAGGCCTTACACTGTTTTGGATACGGAACTTGGACGGCCACTGGCCACTGTTTCCTTGTTGACAAAAAAAAGGATTATATTCACATTGATGACAAATTCATTCCCATTTTCTTTTATCTTGCAAAGACATACCAAATACAGTGAGCACGGTAGCATCCTGATAAACACTGCCGGTGTCATAATCAGAGACCACGCAGAAATAATTATCTTCGTGTTGAATCGTTACATCGTAGATGACCAGTGAGTATTCCTTGGTGATGTTGAACAACCTTTCTTCGTATCCAGGTCCACTTCTTTCTATGACATCGTGAGACAAGTCGATGAAGACAAGAGTCTCATTAGTGCTTCTGACCCAAGAAACCCTCTTTGGACGAATCCTTACTTGGCAGGGCACCGTCCCAGTTTGCCCCACTTCCAGAGTGACAACTGATTTTGTTTGTAAGGCAACATCTAAATAGAATCCAAAGCAAAGTAAGTCTTTTGGTAAATAATATATTCTCTTTGACCCGTATAGTAAACACATGCAATGGATAATCTGACGAAACACACAACACGCACACACGCACGCACGCACACACACGTATTTACTCATACACACACAAAACAAGCCAAAAAAAGAAGAAGAAAAAAGGCTAGTAATAGTACTCCTAGTTTAGTTGAGTTGAATGTATGTCGCTTGTTACCATTTTGACTTTATATGATGTCAGATATAGCACTGTTTCATGTGACGAAAAAATAAACTAGCTTACTACATTATCCCTTTGTAAGAGCGCCCTGAGATTTCCCATTATACCATATGAAATAACTCACCGGTTACTGTTACATCGGTATAGTTGTCTATGAGAATGCCGTGCTGGTTTGAAACGAAACAGATATAGCGCCCTGTATCTGTATAATTTACAGTTTTGATGACCAGAGAGAAGTTCTCATTCATGTCACAGCTACCGTCTTCATATCTAGGACCAGTCTTTGCTTTGAGAGTAAACGTTTCAAGAGTAGGTGAGGTCCAACTCATGAGAGTCGGTGAGTTCCATCCATCATGTCCTTTCTTCCAGTAAACAGCGAAAGGCGGTCCAGTGAAACGGCAAGTCAGGATGCCCAAACTGCCGTGGATGAGTGTTTTCTTGAGCTCCATATAGACTTTGTCATCCGGAATTTCCTGCGATGCTCCAGAACCTGAGTTTGAGTTTGAGTTTGAAGTTTATTATCCAAAACAAAAAGTACATCAATTTAACAATCAAATGTGAATGATTAATTAACATTGAAAGGATAAATGGGACCAGAAAATAGCATTTAATGCTAATCGAGTCTAGTACCACTAACACACAAAAAGTATCACAGCAATAAATGAGAATGTAATGAATCAATATGAATAACTATTGAATACATACCTAAGCTACAAATTATTCTACATCTAGGGTAAATATGTTCTGTGCTTATATACAAAGCTTTGGTATTTTACACTAAATAAAAGATGACGAATTATATAACATAATATTTACAAAAAGGCAAGAGCCTTGGTTCTAAGTTCTAAACAACTATTCTATTAACATTTGTGATATAAGAGTTCTACGAAAGCAAGATACTGATGCTTTCTCCCGTACAGAAAGGGGTAGATCATTCCAATAGCGTGTGCCTCTGAATGACATTGAAAATTTACCTTGCGTTGTCCTTACTTTAGGCACACTTAACTTCTTACTTTCTCTTTGTCTAGTCTCATAGTTGTGCTCTATGAAACAGCAATACTGAATTAGAGACTGTGGCAATTTATCATTCAATAATTGATACATAAAAACACAAATAGATAATTTATGGAGTTGATACACATTCAATAATTTTAGCTCCTGGAATATCGGTTGTGAATGAGTCCTAATTGGACTAAACGTTATAACTCTTAGTGCCATCTTTTGGCTTAATAATAAACACTTCATGTTCATTTCATAATTACTTCCCCAAACCTCAATTCCGTAGGTCATATGCGGTTGAATTAACGTCTTATACAGTAACAACAAAACACGCCTTGGCACAAACTGTCTTAATCTATATAAAACACCAACCCTTTTCCTAATAAACTTATTAACCCTTTGGATATGAGGTTTCTACGTCAAGTGTTGATCTATATAAATTCCTACAAATGATGCAACATCAACCTGGGCTATTTCAGTCTCTGCTATTTTTAGCACCCCTTGAGTTACTACTGATTGCCTACTCCCTCTTATTAACAAATAATTAGTCTTTAAGAGATTGACTGTAAGTTTATTCACCTTACACCATATGGTCACCTTATCAAGATGCATATTAACTATATTATCCATATCAATTGAATTCTGTCTCGGTGGAAACGTATGAAACAAGTTAGAATCATCGGCAAAAAGTCTAAAATTAAAATAATTGGTTGAGTTTGGCAAATCGTTTATGTACAACAAAAACAGTGTAGGTCCCAACACAGAAACTTGAGGAACACCACATGTTATTATCTGCTTCATTGAGCTATGTCCATCATAGTTCACAAACTGAAATCTATTACAAAGATAATCTTTAAACCACTGGAGAGGCAGGCCCCTTATTCCATAATGTTCTAATTTTCCAGCCAATATTGCGTGATCAATTGTATCAAAAGCTTTCTGGAAATCTAGGAATACACCTAGTGTTACACTGCCCTTATCCAGTGATTTAAGCACATCATTAACCAAATTAATTAAATACAACTTAGTACTATAATGTTTACGAAAGCCATACTGGTGCTTATACAAGATATCATTTCTTTCAAAATAATCAAGTAGCCTCTTGTTTACTAATTTCTCAAATATTTTGTCCAAAAGAGGCAAAACTGAAATAGGTCTATAATTGCCTGGGACATTTCTATCCCCTTTTTTAAAAATTGGTGTAACTTTGGCCACTTTCATTGCCTCTGGGAACACACCGTTCAATAATGACTGATTATAAATATAAGATAATGGTTTTGCAATTACTTCAGCAGCATCCTTCAGTAATCGGGCTGGAATATCATCAAAGCCGCAAGCTTTCTTTACATTTAAAGTTAATAAATAGTCCTGTACCTCATAATGAGTAACTGGTTCCCAAAACATAGAGTCAATTATTCCATCACTAAGATAACCTTTGAATGTAATAACATCGTCAACATTACCATTGATAGATTTAGCAAGGTTAGGCCCAACGTTCACAAAAAAATCATTAAAGCCTTCTGATATTTCAATCCCGGAGGTTACAACTTTCTTACTACCATTTTTATCAACACAGAGCTTATCTACATGTGACGTTTTTACTTTACTGTTTCCACTCTTCAGTAGCTTATTTATTGACTTCCATGTTTGCGCTGTATCACCTTTATACATTTCAAATACATCACTATAATATTTCCTCTTCGCATTCCTCAAAACTGTAGTTAAAACATTTCTATACGTCCTATATTTTTTCAAATTATCTTCACTATAGTTTGATTTTAATACTTTACCATACAATTTATGTTTCTTTTTCATTGACTTCTTAATAGCTCTAGTCAGCCATGGTTTATCATTTTTCCTCGTGGAAGAGTGACGATGAACAATCGGAGCATATTGATCACATATACCTGTGAATGATTGTACAAATATATCATATACTTTATTAACATCAGTACATTCATATACATTTTCCCAGGATTCCAAGAGTAGACTATCCCAAAACTGTTCTCTCTCATAGTTTTTATAACTTCTATTTCGTACTTCTCCTTGTGGTTGTAATTTTACTGAGCTATCTTCAAAAATAGCAAATATAGGGAAATGATCAGAAACGTCAGTTACAATTGTACCAGCACATATACGATCTGCACCCGTATTTGTGTAAATATGATCAATTAAGGAACCTGACATGGGTGTTACCCTCGTAAGGGTCTTAATTAATTGATGTATCACCAAACACACTCAGGAAGTAACTAACATTTCAGCATTTACGCTGGGATTATACAAATCAATATTGAAATCACCCATTAAAATACACAACTTTTTATCAACTTTAATCCTTTCTAACACAGACAATAAACTCCCTTGAAACTGGAAAATATCAGTGTTTGGTTTTCTATAAATGACACCTACAACAACGGAACGATCACCGATCTGAACCTCAAGCCATAGTGATTCAGCAAAGTCAATATCATACTTTAACATTTTATATTTCAAAGAAGAATGAACATTCCAACACCTCCTCCCCGTAAACCAGGGTCCCGGCAATTCACTTCCAAAGTATAACCATCTATCCCAAGGATATCTGCACAAGATACATTCCAGACTTCAGACAATCCAATTAAATGAAATTTTGATTTGATGCATTCTTCATACAATAATCTTAAGGCATCAATATTATTATTTAAAGATCTAATATTTATATGAGAAATCGTAAAAGCTTTTGGAAACTTTGAACATAATGGCCCGAATTCACAAAGCAAGGTTTGAGCTCAGACCAAGGTTTATGTACGTCATATGACGCGTTTCAGGTTTGAGTTCAGACCTTGGTCTGAAATGCATTTCACAAAGCCGGTTTGTCCTCAGACCAAGGTTTATGTACGTCATATGACGCGTTTCAGGTTTGAGTTCAGACCTTGGTCTGAAATTACATTTCACAAAGCAAGGTTTATCCTCAGACCAGGTTTATGTACGTCATCAGACCCGAAATTTACAGACTGCTCAGATAGGAGGTTTGTAATTTCTCAAACCTGGTTTAAGAGCTATCAACCAATCAGGATGCAGCACTGGGTGGAGATAATTTATGCTCGATTGATTTTATCCAAATAATTCACCGCCAAAACAATCTGCGATAGTACCTGGTCAGCCCGATTTTAGTGCAATTGAAATCTCTCAATCTCTCGATCCTTTCCTTAAAATCGTAAGTATAAAACCTGTACATGTATCTAGTCGAATTCATACTCTTCACGTTATTGACATTTCACTATTTGATATGCTTTATAACTTTCCATTTTCCATGAAATGTTCGGTGTTTTCATATCCGACGGCCTCTCAATTCCAGAGTTCAGGGACTGAGTCTGAGGGAGCTCGATTCCAACGCCCAAGGCGGCGGCGGAGCTCGCACCCTCTGACCCTGGGCTGGAGTTGGGCCTAGCCGGGCCGGGCCTATGTACAGTAGATATCTGAGTATGACTGTCATGTTTAATTTTGTGTCAGCAATGCCATGACACATGCCAATTAGACTAGGCCTATACCTACACTAGTTATTACAAATTCATGATAATGATAATAATACCAGGCTCTAAGTCTAGCCTAGGCCTGGCAATACCAATGATCGATGTCCATCACTTGACTTGGACACTGGTACCTAAATAAATTGAAATTGAAGTGGCATCAGCAATGCCAATGTTCCCCAAAATGAATCACACTGACAAGCATAGACAAAAAGCTTCAGTCTCTCTATATTGCCGGTTGTTCACTGAGACTACGTCTGGCTCCACTAGACCTCCGATTATAGAATGTCAACAAATGTCAGTTTTATTATTTTTATTAAAGAAATGACCCATATCAGACGGTTATTTCTGTTTATGAGTCATGACAAGCAAAGCTTTTATTAAATTTAGATCTGGTTCTAATTGTCTTAATTAACTGGCTTAGTCCCCAGAGCCAGGATCACCCACAAAGTCACAAGCACAAGTAACATTTCTTTATTTTAAAAACATTGTTTAAACATTTGTTTCATTTTATCTTCACTCCAGTAAAGATGGTAGAAATGCAGCTGATTCAGCATAATGAGCTGGTGTACCTGGAGGAGGAGCTGGAGCAATATATAGCAGCACAACCGGGCAGAGGCCTCTGAGATTGGGAAAACCCGCTGGATGATGAGCCTTTTGTTTTAGATTGAGGTACTTTGAATTCAAATTCTGTATTGGGAAAGTTGGCGAAAACATGGCCAAACTACTTGATGAATATTGTTAACATACATGTAGCTATAAAAAAAGGGCTTCTGTTGTAAAATCCAACCCTAGTGTCGTTATTAAAATCCAGAAATATTTCAATTCATGTTGACCGCCTAAATTCACTGTTCGTTTGCCCCGCTCCGCTGGTCTGCCTACGACCGTGCAAGCCCCTAAAGCCATGCACATGTGCGTTTACATAAATTTATTCAATTTCTAAGCATTTTCTGTCATATTCCATACATTGAAAGATTAGTTATGATATTTATTCTTTTACATGGTAGGTGATGAAAGCATTAATTTTCATAATTTGTGTGTGGGGCATTTCCCAATACTGTTATTTGGCTTTAATACATGAGGAAATTATTCAGATTATGTGTTGGAAACAAGTTTGTGATTTGTTGCTTAAATTTCACAAAAGGTGAAGCTGTGAAGGAGATTAGAAAAGGCATAGACAATTTTGTCTTTTATGTTAAATTGATTCACACCACATCTAGAAATCAGGATAATTTTTGTTTTTAAGTGACAGTGACAGTTGGGGATGCAAAAATATTTAATAGCATGAACCAGCAAAAAAATGATTTATTTGAATGCTTGTTTTTTTAAAAAATTTTAAAAGGTAATTCAATCTAAAGGATGCACGGTGAGGAGGCGGCATGCTGTGTCACATTCATCTGTTTGCCGAATGGAGAGTAGTGAGGGATGTTTCCGAAGCTGTTGTCAGAAGAAAGGGACAAGTCATGAAGTTTCCTACAAGTTACAACAAGGCAAAAAGTGACTACTATTCAGAAGCAGTTTTTCCAGTACCGCAGATTTCCAGGAGTTGCTGTTGATGGGACACATGTTTACATCAGGAGCCCTGGTGGGGCAAGAGCCAGGTACTACTTCAATAGGAAGAACAGGTACTCCATCGATGTTCAGGTGAGAATAAATGAATACATCATGACTGGATCCAGCACGGCTTTCCCTTTAGACCTTTTTTTTGTACCTTGCAAAATGTTCACATTAGATATATACACTCTCCAGTCTTGTGTGTTGTACATCCATGCTATTTCATTGGTGACCAATGCAAGATTTCTAGTGGCCAAATGGATATTAAAGTAATATTCGCGTACAGGTACTCATTTCACTGCCTTTGTACACAGTTAAGAATATCCAATGGATAGTTAAACTTAAAAATCCTAACACTCGTGAATATCTTTTTAACGAAAGGGAAATTTGAAAAATCAAAACTTGTTCCATCCTTCTATTGGCAATGCAGATATGACCTCTAGATTTCTGATATTTTTTTGATGGCCATGGCAATTGGGCCACTGTTTTTGCCATTGATCAATGAAAGAAAAAACAACAAAGAGAAGCATGTAAATTGATCAATGGCAATTACCACTATATATTTTAAACTATAGAAAAACAAACAGGTTCATTTACCATAAAAAGATGAGAGAGTGGGTACCCCCCCCCCCCCCCCCCCCACACACACAAAGCATTTGTTGTTTTAGGCTCGAAATGTTTTGTTAAAAGTGAGATTATTTTTGTTTACATTGTTACAAGATAACAATGAAAACATGAGTTAAAAATGAAGAAATACTTCATCAGTCAATAAATATAGGGTAATTAGCATTTTCTTCCAATTTGTGTTGTATAAATAGATATTGAAAAGCAATTATCACATATTCAACTGCATTTGCATTAATTACCATAAATAACAAGTGAAATTTCACGGCCTATCTGAAGTGTGAAATGAGTGAGTTTTCATAACTAATGAATGCCAACATGCTATTTCATATTGACAGGTTGTCTGTGATTATGTTGGGAAAATAACTAGTATCGTTGCAAGGTGGCCTGGACTGGTAGCAGCAACGATGCCAGGATCTTTTCTGAGTGTGCACTGAATTGACAGCTTGATGCTAGGGCATATGAATAACAGTTGATTCTTGGAGATAGACTATAGGGTAGGTAGATTATTTCTTTATATGAAAACATTTGTTTATTCTTTTTCTTAATCAATCTTGTTTCCTTTTTTGTATTTGGCCAACATGTGACATGTTAGGAATGTTCATTTGGTAATATAGTAACAACTCGCATTAAGTAATTAATTCAAACGAGCTCATGTGCTTTTAAATTTCAGTTCACAAATCATTATTAATGTTTTTGATATCTGGATGCAACTTGATTAGTTTGTTGTCAAGAGGAACCTCATAGTTTTTGTATTAGTGACACAGGATTGAATTATTCCTGATTATGTGTACAATACATTGTATCCTTTTCTATAGTATTACCCCCCCCCCCCCACCCCCCTCCAAGAAAAAAAATGAACAAGTTGAAATTAAGAATATTGTTTATGATATTGTTTATTTTGTCCATTCGATTTTGCAGGTATCCATGCCTTCTCTGCCTCATCAGAAGCCATTTCTTCATTCAGAGGGTCGACCACAGATGTGCTTTAAAGGCCATCTGTACTAGTTCAGCCAAAGAGGATTAGACAACCCAGCGAGGTCACTGACGGGAGGCTATCTCATCAATTCAGTTCTCAATTAACATAAGAAAAAGAGGATCATGGGGGATTAACAGGCACAGATTGGGGAAGTTTTCTATATAGAGGGAGCAAGTAGCTACAAGTAGTACAGTGGGGCTTTAACACTTCACACACAAAAAAGGGAGATGTGTGATTGAGCGCATATTTATTAAATGCAAGGATGAGGATGTTCCATGCCTCATCAATCTAAGAGAGAAGGTCGACACTTCTTAATTATTTTTATGCTTTCCTGTTGCCCATATTGGGGAAATTCATGTTGTTCAAATATAGCATTGGTTTGGCCAAGTATAGCCTAAAACAGCTAACACTGGAGAATACTAACAAGCATTTATTGCTTTCTTAGCTGTCAAGTAAAATAACTACCACTATCTTTCTATTTAGTGAGCTATACATTATTTAATTAAGGATTCCACAAAAATTTTCAATGTATACGGTAATAAGTTATAAACTACAGATTTAACTCAATTGCAACTGGAATTACCTCAAAATGTATTTCAAAATACGGCTCCTCCCTGGTGTTCCCACAATACTTTGTAGTTATGCAGCATTACATCAAGAACCTGGGTGTTGAACTGTTGATTATTTATGAATATTTTTGATGTTCTGTTTAGTTGATAAGTATTTGTTGTCACTCTGACGGTATTTGTAATTACGTGTTCTCTGTAGATTAAATGCACCCGATTTAACTATAATTAGCATTGTATACACTGCTGAGTTGAGGGGTGGGTCAATATAAATTATTTGGTTGTCAGCTAGGGGAGAGTATTCGAACAAATATTATTTACTGTACTAAGCGAAGTCAGAATTAAAGAACTTTTATGTGCAAATTTGAATTTCGTCACCCATTTTGTTGTATTTCTGATTTTCTTTCTGCTAATAGTGCTACAGTGAGACTTTTAATTGGCCTTCCAGAGCCTCTCTTAACCTCTAGTGGGCTATATTTCATATAAGCATGCTACAAAATTTACAAATGTGAACTGCATTGTTTAAACAAACGGTAGATTACTATTGTGTTGTATGCTCAATTATTTATGTAAAACATGAAAATACAAATACAATATTTTTGCTTTCATATTCAATTCAATTCAATTTATTTATTCATCATCCATAAAAATTATAACAGATATTGACAATATTTGACGATGCATAACAATAATAACAATAGATGAAAGGATACCTTCAAAAAAAGCACGGGGCTTGTACAATAGAAGGCACCTGAACAAAGTTAAATAATACATTTATAATTGCAAAATAATTCACCCAGCCACAAAACACAATAGTCACACACAAAAATGCGCCGACACACAAACACACACACACACACACACACACACACACCCTCACTCACAAACTAACTAACTACTAACCGAAATGTAACGTAAACAATCTTTTGAAAATCATTGTTGGAGTACATCAAGTATTGTAACTGTTAACGAAATGCTGGTTAAGTTTACGTTTGAATACATTGAGTGTGGTTGCATCGGAAATACAATTTTCAATTTCGTTTAAAATTTTGGGACCAGTATACCGAATGGATCTTATATCTAACGAATTTTGAGGTTTTGGCAGTCGAAATTTCATTGAATTGCGGGTAAAATGTGAATGAATATCTGAATTTAGCTGAAACATATCATGAAACGAAAGTGGAAGAGTATTGTTTATATATCGATACATGAAAATACCAACAAGATATTTATATATGTCAAAAATGTTTAAAAGATTTAACGAATGAAAAATAGGACTAGAATGGGCAAGATAATGCGAAAGAGTACAAATTCGAATAGCTTGTTTCTGTTTCTTAAAAATACTTACTAATCTGGTTTTACACGCTGAACCCCATACAATATTACCATACATGAGATACGGCAAGATAAGAGCATTGTATAATAGAATTAATATATGTGGGGGTACTGTATATTTCAATTTATATAAAATTCCAATGGTTTTACTTATTTTATTACAGACATGTCTGACATGAAAATCCCATTTTAGATAACAATCAACATGTATACCAAGGAAATTATGACAGTCGACGAAATCAATCAACTCTCCGTCCAATTGTACTTTGGGTAAAGCGATACTCCGTGAATTGTTCAAACAAAAATATATACATTTAGTTTTTTTAACATTGAGACATAGCTTGTTTGTTCTTAACCATTCAACAACCTTGATAAGTTCTGTATTTGTTTGACATATTAAGTCATTCTGATTATAATTTGAGGCAATCAAACAAGTATCATCTGCGTATTGAATAAAGTGAAACAATTTTGAAACACAATATAAATCATTAACATATAATAGGAACAATAGAGGACCTAGAATTGATCCTTGAGGAATACCTGTTTTGATCAAAAGTTTTTTAGAAATATGAGTTTTATACATTGTACATTGATTTCTGTTTGTTAAATAATCTTTAAACCATAAATAGGGTATACCACGAATACCATATCTAGATAACTTAGAAAGTAATATGTCGTGATCCATTACATCAAAAGCTTTCGACAGGTCTAAAAATATACCGATAACAAACTTATTTGAGTGCAATGCGTTACATACTGTATCATTAAAATCAATAAGAGCATGATCAGTTGAATGGTTTGGCCGAAAGCCATATTGATGCATGTATAAAATATTGTTATGTTCAAGAAATTTATATAGACGAACGTAAACTAATTTTTCTAGTAACTTTGAAAAACAAGGAAGTAAAGAAATTGGACGATGGTTGCATATATCATAAGGATCCCCTGTTTTTGGTACAGGAACAATTTTTGCAGTTTTAAGCCGGTTTGGAAATTTTCCAGTCGAAATTGATAAATTCATAATGTGCATCAACGGACGGGCTATAGCGTGAATAGATTTCTTTGCTATATTTTGACTAACATCATCAACTCCAGTGCTATTTGTATTCTTTAAATTCCTAAAAATATTTATAATTTCGTTTTCAGATGTAGGGCACAAAAATAACGAATTTGGATTTGATGCGTTCATATAATCCAAATGGTGTTTATAAGAGCGAGGAATCTGGGCAGCTGTTTTGGTTCCAACGTCATTAAACATTCTATTGAACAGTTCGGATATTTCGCACTCATTGTCTACTATCACACCGTTGACTTTGAAATGATTCGGCAGGACTTTAGCTTTTCTATTTAAAATACCATTGATAATGCCCCAGGTTTTCTTCAGGTTATTAGAGTTGTATTTAAGCATATCACCATAGTATTTTGTTCGTGCTTGTCTTAGAAGAAAAGTAACTTTATTTCGATAAGATTTATACTTCCTACTCAAATCTGAAGAAAATTTCAACTTCAATTGCTTATATAACTTATTTCTCCGATTGATACAAGAGAAAAGAAAATTATTTATCCACGGTTTTCGAATTGATTTTTTCTTCCTACTTTTCTCCTTGAGGGTAAAGTGTTTACCATACAATTCAGAATAGATATCTATAAATATATTATATGCCTGTTCGACATTTGTGGATCTATAAACACACGTCCAATCATATAAATGTAGACCAATGCAAAATTGTGCAATGTTTGCCTCCGTAAAATGCCGTGTACGAACATTTAAGATAGGAATAGAAACCTTTAATTTGTAGTTAATTTGAAAAATTGGAAAATGGTCTGTAATATCACAATATAGAACTCCAGAATGAATATCATTGATAACGTTTGTGAATATGTTGTCGATCAATGACATTGATTTCGATGTTATTCTGGTGGGTTTGTCTATCAAAGGATATAAACTATTAGAGTGGAGAATACTCAAGAAGTCAGAAACATGAATATTTTGTGAATTATGTAAGTTTATATTAAAATCACCCATTAAATATATGCTTTTATTTTCTTTACTAATCTTAATGAGAAGTGCCTCGATTTCTTCAAGGAAGCAGGGAATATTGGAAGCAGGTGGACGATATATGGTTCCAACTATAATATTTTTTCTTTCAGATATATTTATCTCAATAAAAATGGATTCGATGTTATCATTGCACATTTTTAAGTCATCTCTGGTCTTGAACTCGAAGCAATCTCTTACTAACATAGCAACACCCCCACCCTTCTTTTGTATTCTGTTGGAGTAAACAAAATTATATCCAGAGAAATCGAAACAATGTGGTGTATGTTCTTGAAGCCATGTTTCCGTGAAAGCAATAATGGAAAAAGGATAGTTAATTGCTGATAAAAAATCTGAAATATCATTGAAATTTTTGGACAAACTTCTTGCGTTAAAATGTATAGTACTAAAGAAATATTCTTCTCTTGTGACATATTTAGAAACAAATTCCTGAGGTATGTAATAATTGCATTCACTGTTCTTAAAAATATCGCAATGTAAATCAGGGTCAATGTCATCAAGTGCATTCAAATTATCTTTTAACAACTCAAGTCTGATGGTATTGAAATTTTGTAACGAAATTGTAGAATCGGCAGTAAACATATTAGATTTGAAATCTTCGTCGCTAATCAGACTAAAAGGAAATATGCATATTATACAATCTTTGCACATCCAATCAGAAACATTTTGGATAACATGACATGATTCATCGTGAAAACAGTCACAGTTTATACAGCAAACGGAAGAGTTTGTTTTGACGGTGCACCCACAACAATTAGTATTTGCTCTGTATCCAATCATACAATAACGAATCAAACACTCATACAGACACACATACACTCACTCCAAGATAGCAAGTTCAGTATTTTGTATTCTCTATACAGATAGGTTTCACAGTCCAAAAATGAAGGAAAACCCCCCACCCCCAATCCGCCAAGTTGTTGACATGCTTGACGATTGCATAATAGAACATGTTACATAATCGACTAAACTGTTTACATTCTTGGATTACTGAGTGCCGAAGTATTAATTCAAAGAATTTGGAATCGCATTCTATGAATAAATGAATTAAATCATTTTGTTAAATGGTTGACATGGGAACGGGCTATGCACATGTAGATGGTACTGTAATAAGGCGTGCTTCAAATCAAGATATTTCGATTGAAAGAGTGTAAAATAAAGAATATAAATGGCATATAGTTACATAAAATAGTATTTACAAAGATAACTGAAATAGATATGTGTCAGATTATCTCTCTCTCTTTCTCCCTTTTTTTTTGGGGGGGGGGGTGGGTGCAGATGTGTGTGTTTGCAGTTTGCATGGTTTTGCATTATGTGTTTCATTGCAAAAAAGAAGAAGAAGAGAGAGAGAGAAAGTTGAATAGAGAGAGAGAGGGGACAAAGAAAAAAATTAATAGAGAGAGAAAGGGAGAGAGAGAAAGATGAATAGAGAGAGAGGGGAGAAAGAAAAAGAATTAATAGAGAGAGAAAAGGAGAGAGAGAGAACAAAAATGGGTAGAAAGAGTGAGGAGGGACGGGGACAGAGAAGGAGACAGGGAGGGATAGAAAGAGAGGGGAGAAAGAAAAAGAATTAATAGAGAGAGAAAGGGAGGGAGAGAACAAAAATGGGTAGAAAGAGAGAGGAGGGACGGGGACAGAGAAAGAGACAGGGAGGGAGAGAGAAAGAAAAGATGGCCATAGAGGATTTTTTTTATAATTAATATTATATGGAAACAAATCATTTACCAGTTACAATTTTGATGTGAAAAAAATAGCCAGTTGGGGAAACAAACGAGGAACTAGTTAAAATAATAATTGATTGACCATTTTAACCAAATATCTATATAGATCTATAGTAATTAACAATTGCAATCAAATGAATTAATATATTAATCACAATAAAAACTTAATTCATATTAAATCATTATTATTATTATTATTAGGTGATTTTATTGATAAGACTTTGTAGCCCCCAAAACAATAAGACTCTTACAGTTAATTTAAAAGAGCCCTTGACAACCTTAGATGTATTAATCTAACAAAGGTTTTCAGGTGCCGATGTCAATTTGTTCTGGGTCAGATTGAGTGCTTCACCAGCACCACACAAATGTGAGTACGTGGGGCACTTTCTGCATCGGCGCGCCAGTTTGGTTCGATTAATTCATGAAAATGCAATTCAAAAGTTTATTTCAGAGATGTTCTAACCATCATCTTTTCAAGATTGCTCATTAAGATGTCCGAATCGTACTAAGAATGCTTAGTTTAACAGTTTTTTCAATTCTTAACATTTAAACCCTAGCCCGTAAAAATTATGTTAGAAACCCTATGGCTGAGACTAGTTTTACAAACCTTGGTCCGAGGTTTGGGAATTACAGACCAAGGTTTATATAAACCTTCCTTTGTGGAATGGGTTTGAAAATAAACCAGGTTTGAGCTCAGACCAAGGTTTATATAAACCTTGGTCTGATTAAACCGGGTCTGAACTCAGACCTCCGTTGTGAATTCGGGCCAATCTGTTATCAAATTCGAATGGGGTTAATTCAAAAGAGTCAATATCAAACAAATTAATGTTTTCGTTAATATCGAACATAATGAAATATTTGGGAATCTAACATAGCCTTAAAATTGAGTGAAACATACTAGGCAAGGAAATGGAGCTTAAAATCGCCGTATTGGACATTGTCAACTCCGAGTTCAAAGAGATCATCCGGGCTCCGGATGACCTTGAATGCATCATCTTGAAGTTTGCAGACGATGCTTCCGTATTTGGTCGATACACTTTTCACGGCAGGGGTCTCCTTTGCTCTCATCAAAACAGAGAATCTTAATGGTGTGAGGTCTTCATTAATAAAGACCCCTCTCATTCCATCCTTCCCCTTCAACCGGAACCGTCCATCGTAGAGACGGTCTCGCTTTCTCCGCGAAATAAATAAGAAAGAACATATAGGGGTATGTGAGTGCCATTTAACTTCCGTCGACCTGGTAACGTATGTTTCGAGCTCCTTGAAAATATGCACCGTCATTCCGTTATGTTTTTTCTCCTTCAGTTTTAGTAATATTTTATAAAGTTTTGGAGTAGGCCTAATCTACTCATCCAAGCTCGAACGTGGTCCCATCAACAACACCGACGACACAACAAGAATAACAGAGCGACCAGAGTATTACATTACACCGACCGAACAGCCCCCAAACGATGGGTTGCAATCGGTTTGCAACTTTGGTTTGATGGTTGGAGCGGGGTGCGTCTTATTTTTTCGTACCACAGCGAGCCCAGATTGAGCTCGCGAAGGAAATGAAAACGAGCTCATACTGGAATCTGGGCTCGCTGTGGTACGACAAAATAAGACGCGAGCGGGGTATTATAGCACTGTAATTTCTATTCAATAATCATGATAATTATACAAACATTTCGAAATACAGAGGTGCGCATTACTGCAAGGGTTCATGCAATGATTCGGTCTGTCTCAGATAGTTTTTTAACGTGGTATATGATAATTTACAAACGTAGCACAATAAAAAATGATAAAGTAATCTACAGATAATTAAAGCACTTTACTATACGTGTAAATGTATTATAGTACTAGGAAAACTCTTGCAAACTTACCAATTTGGAGCAAGGCAAAAACTAATGATCCCGCAATCAATATCGATACTTTTGCGGCCATGTTTTTATGTCTTTCTCCGTGTGAAGTATGCAACGATTTGCACGTAAACCTACTGGTTTGATGAATAATATCGCGAGATGATTAATTGAAATTTGATAAGATTATGTCAATATTTACATTGCAGGCACCCCGAAATGAGTCATAAGGTAGGACAAAGAGGAAAAGCGGCAGGTGCAGATCTTCTTCTCGATCCCTGCCCAATTAAAGAACTGCCTCTTTACCGATAGACAAATACTGAAAAATAGGATACAACTATACAAGGTTTTATTTAGTTAACCCCTTCCTATTTCAATTCGTTATGCCTCAAAATGTGTAAATCCTTAGGAAGGTGCACATCGATTTTTTAAAAATTAAAAAAAAAATTGTTATCTCTGTCAACAGACTTCTTATCGATTTATATCGTAATGCACACAACTTTACACCAGATCTTCTGAGGTCATGTGCTGTTAGATGCCAACAAAGACTTTTTTAAAGGCCGCCTGGCCCTAATTCCTACAGCCTTGAAACGCGCTATAGTGTTTCCAAAACTTAAGAAATCGAATCTACCAGTCAACGAACTCAAGAATTTCAGACCAATCTCAAACATCCCCTACATGTCGAAGGTAATAGAAAGGGCTGTCATGGGGCAATTTCGTGAATATCTTGAAGAAAATGCCTTACTTCCGAGAACACAGTCAGCTTACCGAAAGCACCACAGTGTAGAAACAGCTCTTCTACGCGTAGAAAACGACTGCTTAGAGGCCTTAGACACCCACAAAGAAGTGATCCTCGTACTCCTGGATTTTACGGCCGCGTTCGACACTATAGACCATTCAATACTCCTGGAGAGACTTTCTGAGCATTTTGGAGTTTCAGGAAATGCGATGAAATGGTTCCACTCTTACCTTGCAGGAAGGAATCATGTGGTAAGAGTGAGCCTTGCTTCTTCAGGACCAGTAGAGGACACATGCGGCGTACCCCAAGGTTCGGTACTTGGACCGCTGCTGTTTACCCTGTACACTGCCCCAATCCATGACATCATATCTGAGCATGGAATTCAGTCAATGTTATATGCTGACGACACTCAGATCTACCTGTCTTTCGACCCATCGGAGAGAGCATCTGCCGTTCTTCGAGTAAACAAATGCATAGCCGACATCCGCTCCTGGGCAGGCTTGAACAAGTTAACAATTAATGACGGCAAGACGGAAGTTCTTCAATTTTCCTCCAGATTCCTCCCAATAACTCCCTCTGTTACGGTAACAGTCGGTGAGTCAGTTATTGAAGCCAAGGCCGAGGCTAGGAACTTGGGGATTATATTCGATGAGCACGCCACTAGAAAATCTCATGTCGCAGGGGTGTGTCGCTCTGCCATGTCATCCATCAGAAAGATAGGTCAAATTCGTAGGGTTTTAGACCGGAAGACAACTCTCACTCTCATCCATGCCTTCGTCACCTCTACACTTGACACATGCAATGCACTTCTTCCTAATCTTCCTGCCAACGAATTGATGAAGCTTCAAAGAATTCAAAACATCGCAGCCAGAATCACAGAGAAAGCAACTGGTCTCACTTCTACCACATCCCTACTCCGTAACCTCCACTGGCTCCCAATCAACAAGCGGATTCACTTTAAGATCCTACTTCTCACCTACAAGTCTCTCTCTAACTCTACCCCATCTTATCTGTCTGAACTCATTCATACCTACACACCCTCCCGTGCTCTCAGATCCCAAAACAAACATCTTCTCCAGGTTCCTCGTTTTAAGACCCAGTACTACGGCCGTAGCTCCTTCACCTTCAATGCTCCCACCCTCTGGAACTCTCTCCCGCTCGCCATTAGAACTGCACCTTCCATCCAGACCTTCAAGACTGCACTTAAGACCTACCTTTTTAAGAATTAATTATTATCATGCTTTGTTATCTATAATTTCAATTGAAATTGTATATGTTTTACAACTTGTAATATATGAATAAAATCTTGAACCATTATTGTTGTATCATTATTTAAGAATGAATTATATATATTTGTTTTTATCTATCAAGTTACTGTTGTACTATTTTAGTTAAGATCTTGTCAGAATTTTTGTTTGAGGGTAGTTCAATTGTAGATGCATGTAATTAATTAAGCTTGTAATACAATGTAAAGCGCATAGAGACATACCTTGTATAATGCGCTATATAAATATAATTTTATTATTTATTATTATTAATTCGCCTCTGAGCAGGTATCCTACAATTGGATTTAAAATGGATACGGACATAACACAAATATTGGAGAATAGAAGTTCAGTTCAAGTTCAAGTTTATTTATTCAAAACCACAAAAAACATGATATAATCTTTGACATAAAAAAGAGACTGGTAATAGTACATTAATCAAAATATATTAACTTGATTACATCATTAAATGAATAGTTTTGGGACCCCTGTAGAAGCAAAGGATGGAGAAAAAAACTAAGCTACAGAATATAGAGCACAGAAATATTCACACACACGCGCGCGCACACAACACACAGCAAACACACTGATGAGTAGGTCCTTAGTGGTCTATAAGCATTTGAGAATGAGAAATTATTAGGATACAAAGTAGAATTATGTCGGTCTTTCAAGTAGGTGAGTTTTAGATAACCTTCTAAACCTATAAAGAGTACTATTCTTGTTATATCATCAGGCAAACTGTTCCATTCAGAAGACCCACGCGTTAATAGATCAATGCATGGAACACTGAAACAGTTCGCTTCAATGCAGAGTGCAAGTCGGAGGGAACAATTTGCAGCTCCATTCATAGTGTTGACTTACAATTAACAGCGCCCCCACCGTAAGCGGCAACAGAACAATTTTTTAGCTCGTGGGTCGACATCCTTCACCCAGCGTGTAGTCCAGATTCAGTCCGTTCGTTCTTTTTATCTCCCACACACAACGCGGTCTCTCCACTGATCGCGCAATCCCCAAATTTCCGTCCACGTATTCAGGACCCAGATTTAGAGGAATGGCTAGGTCTACTTTCAACGTTGAGGGTGTGTTATTTTATCAGCTGATTGGGTGCGCTAAACGAAAACGGTACAGAGGCTGGACTACCCAGCGTGTAGCGCAGCAAAACGTTCGTCACCAATCGAAATGACCAAAGTTGTACGGATGGACAAATGAATGTGAATATTACTAGGTTATATTTAGTGAACCCCTTTCTAATTCAATTCTTTATGCCACTAAGTTTGTTAACCGTTAGGAAGGTCCAGGTCGTTTTTTAAATAATTATCCAAAATAAACTTTGTTATCTTTGTCACCAGACTCGTTATCGTATCGTAATGGACACAACTGTACACCAGACTTTCTGATGACATATGCAGTTTGGTGCCAACAAAGACGCCTATTAAGAAAAGTAGGCAGCGACAGATCCAGGATTTGCCGGCTCTCTCTCTTTTTCCCCCTTTTAAAAACAATTTGTTAAAGGTCGCCTGGCCTTAATCCGCCACTGAGTCGTTATCCTACAATTAAGATTGAAATATGTACAGACACAATACAGCTATTCTAGAATAGAATAGCTTTGCCATCAGAAGATGGGCTCATTTTATAGATCAATGCATGGAACACTGAATGAGTTCGATCCAATACAGAATGCTAGTCGGAAGGAACGATTTGCAGCTCCATTCATAGTGTTGAATCACAATTAACAGCGCCCCCACCGTAAGCGACGACAGAACAAATTTTTGGCTCGTGGGTCGACATCCTTGAACCAGCTTGTAGCGCAGCAAAACCCTTGCAACTAATCGAAATGACCAAAGTTGTCCGAACGGTGTACCCTAATTTTTATTGGGCTTGATTGTTCTGATATCAGCTCACAGTTTTATATTGAATTCCGATGTCAAAGCCTAACCTTTAATTGATTCTGACTGAAAAATGTCGTCTGGTTTTGGACAAAAATCAATGCAAATTAATCGTTATTTTGAGACCAAAACGTGACCGTATTGATGTTGATGTGGTAAATATGAACACTTTTTGTAGCATCAGAGCACATTGTTACACAGAATAGGCCAAGTGTATCTCGTTTGCTGATAATAACGATAGGAATGACCATAATGGTCAGACCAATACATTTTGGAACCAGCGCAGAATTTCAGCCGGGGTTAAGCTATGGTCACAAATCAGAGCAGCGACCGACCGATTAGTAGCCTACTCGGTCGCCGCTGGAATTTAGGCATCGCCCAACAATTTTTTGGAGAAGTCGAGAAGGCTGTAGAGCCCTAGCGATGCATGGGCGGTGCCCTGTCGATTTCCCGTCCGTCGCCGGTCGATTTTAGGTCAAAACTGGGCGAAATCGGAAAGCTTCTCCGGGCGGCGTCCCGGCAGTGACCGACCGATGACTCACCGATACACGAGCGGTCTCCCACCGGCCACCGGCTAATTTTAAGGAAATTTCCCGGCAGCCGGCCGTTGATCGGCGGGGTGTCAAAATACGCTCGGTGCCCGGGCGTTCGCCGCCTGGACACCGACCTAATCGAGCGTTCGCCGCGTTCGACGGCGAACGCTCTATTAGGTCGGTGCCCGGACACGTCATTTTTTTTCTGCGGCACAGATTGGAGCTTTTTTAAAAAAGAGGTCTTGATTTAACCCTAACCCTAACCCTAACCCTAAACTTTCCCGCAGGCTCAACACACACCTAACCCCAATCTGTGCCGCAGGAAAAAATAATGCTGCCCGGACGGCGACCGCCCGGGCACCGAGCATAATTTGGGCGGCGATTGAAAGTGAGCAGGCGCCGCCGCCCGAATTTTAACTCATTGGGCGGCGAGTTCAAAATCGGTCAGCAACCTTTACCACACCTTACCACAAGAAACACTCTTTCGAACAATCCTCCATGTGTAAACTTACGAGCACACACACACACACACACACACACACGCACGCACGCACACACACACACACACACACACACACGCACACCCTTACTCCACACCGGCCCACATTTACAACACCTGTTTCTTTTTGTACACTATTCTCTTTATCGACAAGGTATATCAGAATGAGTTCTTGCTACTACCATACAAATGAGGTGGATACATCTTACCCGCTTTTCTACAATATTGTATTACCTTGTTGCTCGTTTTTCTATAATGTAAATACAGCAGGCTGATATTTGTTTAGTCATATCATTTGCAATACGCTACTTGGCAAAGTCTTTATTGACACGAAAATAAATTTGATAAGCTTGTTGTTGCCAAATATGAAAAGGGGCCTTTGGAATCGTATCATATCAATGAAAGCAATCACGAAAAATAAACACGTTGAACCTCTTCTCACCTCTTAGTGATTTTGTCTGATTGTATCCGATGATTAGTGTTTTGATATCGTGGTTTAAGGAAAGATCACTGCTAATTGCATAACCTTATGATATTACAAACCAAATTACTAACTTACCCCACTTCTGCGCGGTTTGCCTATCCAGTGTTGATATTTGCTGTAATAGCTCAATATTTTGTAATCCAGCATTGATTAAAGTGATATACGTGATTTCGTTCTTTTTCTTCTACTGCTTAAGTAATCTAACTGTTACGATACCTTGGACAGGCTTTCGCATTTTCGATACAAGAAAACATAGGTATCCAGCTAAAACAAAGAAAACGTTAGGCAAGAACATAATAAAATCTTTATATATTTATTTTATTGAATTCCCCCGAGCAAATCTTTGATTATATATAATATACATGTTTAAGATATATTTGTATTGCACCCTAACATGCATTTATGACAAATAAGCAGAGTACATTATGCATCACAAAAAGGCATTTTCAAAGATTCCTTTGACAGTCTCCTAGAAAAAAAGTATGTCATCTTGGAAACAAGTTAGTTCTCCTTTATTTCAACTTAGTTATCAATTATTAGGTATTTACATGGAATATTAGTACTTCTGTCGTTCCTACAAACTGTATGATAACAGTGTTATTATAATAAAGCATCCTTTCATTACGAAAACTTTTATTCAAAGATATTTAATCAGAAATTAAAGATCATTTGTAATTCACTATTTAATTTATTAGTCCTGGTTAAAATATGTGAGTACATCAAAATAAAATGGAGAATAGACAAATAATAAATTTAACACATCATTAATAACAGTCGGGGAAAAAGCAAAATACAGCAGAATCTGAAAAATATAACGAATAGAACGAAATAAAAATCACTCATTCTAAACATTACAAGCAGGTTAAACAAAAACAAAAACACAAGGGACTACGGTAGTATAGTGGTCTCATGCAACAACAAAGGGGATCATCAGTTCTTCTTCCACCAGTCGTCAGGGGTTTCGGCCCGTTATGTGTAATACTCATTCTTGGTCGTGGGCCAGCAGTGCAATATGTACCACCTATCCCCCTGGTGCCAAATATAACGTTGTTTAAATGTCAGTTGCTTTTGGACATACTTGGTCCATAGACGTGAAAAACATGTCTCTGCTGCCTCAGTAACAGCTCTATAAGCTTGCTTTGTCTCTCTACTTGAAAAACCGAATTCCAGAAACCACCAAATGAACGCAGTTTATATTGATCTTATGTACAGTAAGTAACGAGAAAGATAAGTTACATCGCCAAACTCCAGTGGTGGTCGTTTACAAAAACAATCATTTGCTAAATTACTTTTAAAATGACATTTAAAGCTATTCAGTGATAAAGCATTTTGGAGATCCTTAACAATTTTATTCCAAGCATTTGCACTCGGCATTGCATCTTCCTGTTTGTCTGTATTTTTTGTTTATCCAGTCGTATAGGTTTATTCATGTTTGATTCCTTTATCTTGAGTACTATCTCACGTGGTTTTATGAATGATAAAAATTGTTGATTTTAAGAATATTCGTAATAAACGTAGAATTGAGTTAAGTATTTCTTAAAAAGATTCCAGCAAAAAAGGGGATTAGGTAAAATTACATTGAGAGAATTAGCATTCCTTGTATCATAACCACAATTAGGCGTACGTATGTCCATTTATCTTTTCATTTTTTGTTAACTGGCTCGAGAGAATGGATGAATTACATGCATTGATAGTAACTTCAGTCTGTACGTACGCCTACATACCTAACATGAGGGGAAAAAAACAATGCCTTATTTTATAGTCTACTATCTTTTTTTCACCCGAATCATCATGAGAAATAAATCAATATTACTGAACCTAAATGATTTTTTACATACAGTGGGAGTGATGCAATAAGTGAGCTATGATTTGCAGGATAACAGTTGGATTACAAAGTAGGGTGATAATGATTACAATATAAACAGATGAAGAGCTATACAAATGCGACTATCATTGTGAATATTGTAACTCTACGAAGGTTACAATATGCATCGTTCATTGTCGAGAAAAGCATTCAAACTGTCACATATGCAGGCACATATGTATAACATTGAAGAAACACAATTTAGTAAATTGGGACCACGTCCAGATTACACATTCTTAAAATATGTTTTCTACGAATTAAGTGTATGTAATGTATACGCGTATACAAATAATACACAGCAGTGAGGGCATTAGTAAGAATTACCCACACAAGGTAACTTTGGAACAGTCTAACACCCCCGAGGCTATAGCCGAGGGCATTTGGACTGTTTTGAAGGTACCCAGTGTGGGTCATTTTACTAATGCCCGAACAAAATGATGTGTATTATTTGTTTGATAAAACGATGTTTTATAACATGATTTTACTAATGACCGATCATTAGCATTTAATAATGACCAGTAATTATAAAAATTACGTGTTAGGCTAAATAAATGCCTGGTCACGTGGACGCTCTCAATCAATCATAAGATTAGGATCCATTATGTCATCATCTTATAAACACTTACATACACATATTTATATGCAGTTTTTCATTGATCTATCCTCCACTACCCCTCGAAGAAAAGGGTTAAATGAACCACTAAGAGGTTAGAAAGGGTGTCTGGTGATGGTTGTATCTGGTTTACCCGATTACCCGTCTCCGTGGTCTAGTGGTTAATGCATTTGGGGAACACGGCTAAAGTCCAGTTCTGAAACGTGTAACCCATACGTATTTTTCTCTTAAAAGGGCTAAAAACTTCCTTCAAGCTACACATATTTCATCTGTTATCTAGTTGATTTCTTAATATACAGTATACATTTCTTTCAAAATTATGCTAGTGCACATTATGAATGCAATACGAAGTAACATAAATCAGATATCATTTTACGTTAAGCTGTGGCCAAGGATCATTACGCTAATAAAGTGATGGAGTTGTCAAACGATAGTAGGGAATCAAGATATAGTTCATTATTCCTAGGTCACATTTGCCGCGGCGGCCGTGCGGTCTAAAATATCTACGGCCAATAGCAATTATAGGACCGCCGCAGCATTCCCACGGCCACATAAGGTAGTGTTCACATTCGTTAGGGTAGCCGTACGGCGTATTTTGAATTTATGGAGACAGAAAATCTGCTAAGTGATAACGCACGGTTGCCGTAGGGCGTCCCTGTGGCGGTCGTAGCTTTTTTTTACAAATATTAAGACAGACGCAAGGTAGCCCCAAGGTGCCTGCAAGGCTGCCGAAAGGGGACAATACGGTGACCGTGTGGCCAGACTGATGCTACCACTTTACCCTGGAGTATATAAAGATACGGATACGCCCTAGGGTGACCCTGAGGCCACCGCACATTTTCTGCGGCCACCACCAGTATCTCTCGGTTTCGGGAGCGTACGGCCGCCGTATCCTAGCCTTAGACCAAATGTGACCTAGGCATTAGCATAATTATCTTATTAGTCTAAAACTTGTCTTCAACTCGCCGTCCTTGAATAAAGACCTATAAAAAGGAAGTTCATACTACCAGCATTTTTATCATATCACATCTTTAGCTATTAAATATAAAGTTGGGGTGTAACAAGTGTGTAACCAATGTCTTAAAAGGCCAGTCATAAACGTAACAGATGAGCATCAACTTGAAGTGTAAAAACAAGTGCATATATAACTAGAAATGCAATCGTGTCACAACGATGTGCGTGCAATGACGCCATGTTTCTACGTGTCAAACGAAAGAGCTTCTCTCGAACTATCCAGAGCAATTTGTACGAAGTCTGTAGCTTCTGTGATATTGGAGATAAGTAGGGCGAAAGAAAGGCCTCAATAGTGACCTTGACGGGATGGTAGTGACTATGCCTATGAAGTTTGAAAGAAATTGTAATAGGGGAAAGAACCTAGAAAGGGCTCGCAAGCACTGCGTGCAAAAACCAATAGGATTTGGTGCATAGTCATTGCAATCAAGATCGTTCTGGGGGCCAAAAGCGTGAACCCGATATGCCCCTTAGACAATGCGTGTAATGCATGGGCGGAAAACGTCCAGAATCTGTATTATGACCGGAGTTAAATTGTCTTTTCTCTCTCTCTTTATGTCTCTTTATGGGCCGTATTTGGTATCATTAGAAAGAGGATTTCATGGTTGTTATTGTAAACCACTCTCCTTTTTTCTATGATAATCCTATCGAAACACGTGATGTAAAAAAGATTTATAGCACAAAATGGCGTCTTAAACCAATTTAAAAAATGCGGCCACGAGGTGCCCTGCGTATTGCAACTCGGCATGTCACTGCAAATTTTCAAGGAAACAAAAGGACGTTTAAGGGGCGAAAAGCAGTCTGAAAAAATGACGTCATAGCCGATACGTGTTAGATTCGGGCGGAAACTCGGCGGAATTCGTGTAGTGACCTTTGTTTAAATGCGATTTATTCACAATTTTCTGGGTGAACATATACTATACTTGGTATCATTCGAAAGGGCACTTTATTGCGGTCAGTTTGACACCATTGTTATCTTCGCGCAATGTATTGCACGCATTAAACGCGCTATTACGTAATGCATAGTAAATTCATCATTTTTGGCGATAACTTTGCGCTGACACTTTCGAATTTTACCAAACTTGGCAGACAGTTGTTACGTATATGGATACATATGTCTGCTAAATTTCATTGATGTAAGTATAAGGATCGCCAATTTAGAGCAAGTTGAAGTTATTTCTCAATTTTCTTGAAAATGGCGAATTTGGAGGGCATTTTTCGCAAAGTCGGTCAGTGTTAGGGTATATAATTTTGTATATAGATGGAAAGGGCATATCTTCAAGTATCTAAATCCAAAAAAGGGTACGGGTTTGCCAAGCCATAATGGAGATACGGCCACAGAAAGAAAGCCAATTCCCAGAACTTTAGAGGGCGCTATTTATGTTTTGCATAACCATTGGAGCATGAAATTTGGCATGGCTATGTGCAATTATGAGATAAGGATACTGTGAGATTTAAACACAAAACGGAATTTAAATGAGAAAGTTATGGCAGTTTTAGATTTTTAGGGGTCCATTTTTCAAGAATTTGAGAGATTTTTGACGGAGTCGGTTTCAGATTTGAATTTTGAGTACGAAGATGGCATTTTGAAGGTCAAGTCATACGTCGCAGATACATAAATATGAAAAAAAATTCATACGTCGCAGATGAAAGAACATCTCTCAGACTATCTAAAGGAATTTGTTAGAAATTTGTAGGATCTAGGATAATGGAGATAGGAAGGAAGAAAGAAAGGCCTTAAAATGGACCAGAGACGGACAAAATGGCGCCTGGACGGTTATGCATGAGTGATTTCGAAAATCGAAGACTGTAGTGACCTTGATGAGATGTTAGAGACTATGCCTATGAAATTTGAAAGGAAAAGGACATGAGGAAAGCACCTAACTAGAAATAACAAACACTACGTGCAAAACGAATGTGAACGAAAACAAGGCAATGACGAAGGTCGTCATTGCAATTATGTTCGTGTGTGTGTACGCTAATAATCGATGTAGAAATACGTGAATAAAACATAATGCTGTTCAAGGAACTCTCACAAGGCTTCTCAACGCATTTTCAATATCACTACATTGTCAATAATGGTTTTGGTAATGCCGTCATCTGTTTATTGGCCTTGTTCTATATTCATGATCTCCCTAGCTAGGTCGAGAAAGCCATTATCTACGAGTTTATCGTTGAAACCTTGGTGTCGCTTTGACGTTTCGTTTACTCGCACGGCATCCTTTAGATAATTCTTGATCGAGCCTTCCATCGCCTTTGTCCACTTTGTCACCCACTTACAGATCCTTTGTGACATCTCATCTGATGACATGATCTTTCCTTGCTTTTCTTCTTTGATCTCTAGCAGACGTCTCAGGGATATTCGGTTACCTTCATCCAATTCGTTCACCATATCCTTGATGAAATCAAAGCTTGTTTCTCTGCTGTTGTATTTGCCTGTCGGACAAGACAAGATAAATATACATGATTCGTTATAGCTTAGCATTAACAAAATAAATTTGTCATGACTGCAACCATTTTCCACCTTTCTAGTTTGCTGAATTGAGTTAAACATGGAAAATCTTAGAGCATTTTTGCTAAATTTGCATCACATTTCCTCAAACGAAGCGTTATTATGGCTTAAACAAAGAAACTTAACGGAAACAATATACGTCACATCAATCCATTCAATTCTAGTGTACATTTATTAATTAATCTACATTTGCCACACTCGACCCAGGTGAGGTAAATGGGTACTTGGGTACCTGGTAGGATTATTCCTTGAAATGCACTATGCGCTGATAGCGGCTACCGGAGCTAAAGCTAGGGAAATAATTTACAAATCTCTTCGGAAGCGTATAAAGACTTTATATCATAATGTGTAATGCGCTATATACAAGAACGGGCTTTTAATATTCAAACTAAATCATTTTCCATTGTTTGTTTCACCCATTAGGAAAAATGATCATTAGGTAGTAATCCATCACTCAACTATTTTTATTTATTTAGAATTACTTTTATACGTCCACCTACCATTAATTACTGCAGCTACAAGATGTGGCTTGTTAATCTTCTGTAAGCCTTCTGCTAAGACTACACGGTGATCGAGTAGACCGGGACACACCCTCTCTTTCCAAATCTTCAACAAAGTGAGAACAGACGCTATGTTGCTGTCGGGTATATCTTCGTCAGTCAACTCGAACATTTTCTGTAGATCGCTTACTCTCTGTCGATTTCCATCTGTGTTGCTCTTGGCATGCTTGCTCTTATTCTTGATGTCACCTATTGGTTTTGGGGGGACTCCGGAATATTCAGTGTCGATGTCTTCTCTATCATCGTCGTTGTTCTGCGTTCCTTCTACGTTTACTGAAGTCAGAGTAGCATCTGATCGTGTTGTTTTCTGATGGCCAGGGGGGCATTCTTCTGCTTTTTCACCATCGTGTGTAGAAGACCCGTGTCCAGCATGGACTGTTTCGTTTGCTTGGTTACTTTCGCCACTGCTCTCAGGGGTATCCGCACCGTCCTTGGGTATGTCAACTATAGTGACTGCATTTGCTATAGCAAATAGTTCACCGTAGCTGGGTTCAGAGGCTTTAAAAGAAGAAGAATCGGAATTTGATTAAGTATTTTATGTATTGTTCATTGATTCAAAGGATACGTAATGTAGGGTGGGAAATGTTTATATAGAAAATATAACACTTCCTTAAGAACCGACAAATAACAAAATTTAGGGCTACGGGATTCCACTTTCTGCTATGATATATATTTTCAACACATTTACTGGCTCAACGTTAACATAATAAGGTGATTGAATAGTAGACAAATTATGTAAATGTATTCCTTTCCAATTGGTTTGATCGGTAAGCAAAGATTTGAATATGTATTTACACAATGCTTTCTTACCAAATATGAACCGCTTAATGACGTTAGGGTAACCAGCCTTGTGAAGAATGCTGCACACATTAGGTCTAATGTCCCCAACAGAAATGCTTTCAATCATCTTACATAACTGTAACACAAGACTTATAGTGCCACGATCAAGGTGAGAGGCGCGAAACTCTTGTCGGTAAGATGTCAACTTGGTTCTGTTGACCTCAAGCGAATCTGCAAATGGACGGAAGTCTTCCATGATCAAATCAAGCGCCATATCTACCAGTTCGGCTTTGTAGGTGAATCTACTTTTGTAAGGAGACCACAGTCCTATAAAGAGAACAAGATTTATTTATTACTCTGTGGTTTTATTTCAAAATGCTCAATCAACATTCCATTGGAGAATAGATTTTTCAAATTTGTTTCCCACCTTTTGTTTTCATGTTGATACGTTGTTCTAGAAGTAAAATACTATAATACTAAGATCCATACAGTCAGGAAAATCAGAATCAATTTTTCAACATTAGTCATTCCAATTAACCGATTCTATGATATCATAATATTCTGCTATTTCATGGAATGCATGCATCGGAATGAAAAAATAAATGATCTGGAAAAACATCATCTCTATACAAAACTGTCTACACATTTGGTAAAATCTGTTTTTGAAGATATACTCAGAATATTCGTAAATATATACTATAACTGATTTAATTATTAAACGTCAAACAAGTCAACAAGATATTTGTAATGCCTATAATTGTAAACCCTAAGGTCAATGACATCTCTTATTACATCATGTTGTGCTTGCCCCTAATATCCTTAGAAAATGTTCAGTGTGCAGAAATGACATATATCATGCTAATGTACTAATCTTTCTTCTTCATTGCAAAGGGGTACTTTTGTCAACTTCCATTATATACCACAAAGTATAATTGAGTAAATAATGTTTTCTCCGAGTACCCAAAATAATCAACTTTTCCGAATTAAAAACTGTCATCCCGATGACTAAAATTCATTCATTATTACTGGCTTATACTCACCATCAAAACCTATTGATTTTAAGGCAGTCGACAGTACCTTAATCTTCTTTTCCCTTTTCAGCTTAGTGCTTCCGTCTCTCCATCTACACATGGTTTTAAACCGTTTCTCTTCATCAATGAAATCGTCTGATATGTAGGAGATGTGAAGTACATCACAGAGCTGTTTCATACGTGTTTGAGGGACCAACTTGGCAATACGCTCGAGCTGTTTATTGCCTGGCCAGTTCTCTCTAGACTCTCCCGACACATCTTCAGGAAAGAAAATATGTCAAAAACAAAGGTGACATATATTATATATAGGAATTCCAAATTGAACTGTAATTGCATTTATTGAATTAAAAAAAACAGGAGTCGTCGGCAAATGAAATCAATACGATCTCTATTTATTCTACATATAAGTATTATCGTTTATTTTTCATAGTAGAAACCGTTGAATGCAATGCTTCTGTCTTCTCCTAAGGAATGTCTAGATGATCTCTTATTGCTCATCCGACTTTGGGTAATCGATGTTACAAAGGCAGAACAGGGGGAGGTGATCACGTCCAGCCTGATCTACGTTTTAAAGAATTCAGAATCTGGTCAAAATCTAACACATCCTGTGCTATCCTTCAAAAGGAGTAAGTATCACTACAAGTTTGTTACATTCAATCCATACTTAACAAAATATCGGCCAATATCCTTAATCTTAATTTTTTAAATGGTGACATTTCTGGAATTAAACTGATATTAAAGTGAAACCTTACCGAGGTCGTCAGTTCTTCCTGTTGGATCATTAGCAGCACGCTGTAGCCGGCATCTCTTCTCGTAGTTACTACAGTTCTGCTCAGCCCACCAATTCTCGATCATTTGATGACTATCGAACAGAGCTGTTCTGTTTTCCTCGATGATATTATCTATCCAAACATCTTTGTTCTTTGAGCTGAAGAATGCAGTGGCCAAAGGATATTTTTTCCTAAATTCCATCGTAGCATCGATAAGTTCTGCACAGTGTCGTGATGTAATTTGAGGTAATAGGAATGCTTGTATTTCATTCTTATATAGCCCTTGCTTCTGGCATCTAGGTACTGATTGAAAATAGGAAGAAGAAAAACCGGTGTTAACTCTTATCATGCCACAGGACTAATTCCCATTGTGCCAAGCCCCAAATCCCTCAGTGCCAAGTTTATATTGAGATAATCTGATTAACGCGATGGTTCTATGAATAGCGCGTGCAAACACACATCACACTACAATGAGCATGAACAATAACTGCTACTACAAAAGTGTGCACGCACGCACATGGCAACATAGCAGTGGTTTGCTCGCATGAACAAATCACTATAACGATAGCGTGCATGCAGCCACTTGGCAGGCTATGAGTAATAGCCGATAAATTATTTTTCATTGACTGATTAATTGCTTGGTTGAATGATGTTCATCTATTTTACAAAATTATATATCATCTAAAATATATGAACTTTTAACATGTGTGGTCACAAACAATTATTCATAGAAAAAGGAGTCGTCACACACAGAGCTTGAGTTGACGTCCTCACCATAAGTAAAGTATTACAAATATAATATTCACACAATTTGTATATGAATTTGTAAGTAATGCTTAATCGAAAGCGGATGGCCAACAACAATTGGGGAGAGAGAGAAAGTAAGAGATAAGAGAAAGACTTATAAGGAGAAACTAGCCCATCTTTTTCTTATTCTTAAAATGTTTTATATCCTTTATTTTTAAGAGACATACAAATTCACTTGAAGTTATTAAAAAAAAAAAAAAACTCGTGATAACCTCGGACAAATCTTTCTGCGCTTGCTTCACGATATTCTTTACTTAAAAAAACAAAAAAACAATTGTCGAATTTCGAAAACATATGGAAATCATTACTTCAATTTTTATTTAATTTTCTTTTAGTTATGTAAGAGAATTAAAAGAGCGGCATTTAATTACTTCGGAAGAAATCGTTATCGCTTGGGGTGTACTTGATTGTCTCAAGTGCTAGGCTCAACATGACTTCTTGGTTTCCAGATTCGGTAACATCCCTCCAGTGTTTCAAGATAGTCATGGCTCTTTCGACGACCTCTCTTTTTCCTTTGTCCTTCAGCGCTTCAAGATGTCCATGTAGTACACCAAGGGCATTCAGGAGTCCAATTATTCTCTCACTTTCGGCGATGTTCCACAGTGTATGTTCTAGGTCGTCCGCAGTCACTGCTTGAGTAGAGTCGGAATATTCTACATATGAACGAATAAGATGGGCATATTTTGACGTGCCTTTCAACTTCGACTTAGTCACTTACATAAATATGCTTCAAGAATTGTGTATTTCACTCATGACTACATGTTTAAAAAAAAATGAAATGAGAATTAGGTTGGGTATATAAACAAGTTTAAAATGAGCAATTGCTTCGAGGAAATAAACATTGACATGATAAAATAAAAGGGGTCTTTAGAAAGGAATTATGAAAAATAGTATTTCAACAAACGCATGTAATAAAACCTCAATGTTTAACTACTTTGTAATTCATCTATTGCAGACTCCAAGCCGGCATCCATACAAGCATCAAAGAAGTCCTTCCTCTGACATATCCCAGTGTGTCCGGCTTTCCACTGACACAACTCCTTGTAAAAATCCTCGTCCGTTTGCAATGTCTTAGAACTCTCTTCGTCCTTGATAAGTGTGTCGAGAACCTTTCCAAGTTTGTCGCTCAAATGCTGCTCTCGAGCATACTTCACCAGTGTCCACAGTTCAATGTATGAAATACGATCTGTAAGAGGGTAAAATGCTTGTGTTATTTTTTTACCGCTTCTCCCCCTTTCACCCTAATAATGCTAATGTAAAGCATTACACTTTGAATGTTGAATGTCATCTTCTACGCAATTGTTTATCAACACCCCCCTCCTATTCTATCACTTTCTATTTCGTTCCGATACGTACGCATTTGCACCATTTACGCGCAAATTGTACAATAAACTGTAATTGATCGCAGAAAAATGTTAATTTAAATGTGTTTACTTAGTTTACGAACATTATATTTAACACACAACTCTGAGCTCAAACCAAATGTTTAAAATGGTTGAAAATCCTAAATGAATGGAAGGGAAATATGTCATAAACAAAAGTGACATATTTTTAGATAACGAATATATACATATTGCAAATTTAACTGTGACTGTATTTATTGAGAAAAAAAGTCATGATATGTCGGCCATTGAAATCCATACGATTTTTATTTATTCTTCAGACATGTCTTCTGATTTCTCCTAAGAAATGTCTGCATGATCTGTTATTGCTCATTCGACGTTTGGTTATCGATTTTAGAACACCGAACAGGGACTGAGGTAATCACGTTCAACTCGACCTACACTTTACAGAAATCTGGATCCGGTCAAAATATACCAAATCCAGTGCTCTCTTTCAAAGGGAGTAAATATCAACATGAGCTTGTTTTAGTCAATCAAGTAACCTTGTGATATGACAAAACCATAATAAAAAATATCGACCTTTATGCCCAATCTTAATTTTTTTATTGGTAACATTTCTGGAATTAAACTAATATATAAAAGTAAAACCTTACCGAGGTCGGCAGTTCTTCCTTTATGATCATCAGCAGCACGCTGTAGCCGGCACCTCTTCTCGTAATTACTGCAGTTCTGCTCAACCCACCAATCCTCGATCATTTGATGACTATCGAACAGTGCTGTTCTGTTCTCCTGGATGATATTATCTATCCTAGCATCTCTGTTCTTTGAGCTTAAGATTGTAGTGGCCAAAGCATATTCTTTCCTGAAGTCCATCGTAGTATCAATCAGTTCTGTACCGTGTCTTGACGTTAGTTGAGGGTAATAGGAATGCTTGTATTTCATTCTTATCTAGCCCTTGTTTCTGCCAATCAGGTACTGAATGAAAATAGGAGGAAAAAAACGGTGTTAATAGCCGCTAAATTATTTCTCATTGACTGATTAATTGCTTGGTTGAATAATGTTCATCTATTTTACAAAATTATATATTATCAAAAATATATGAACTTTTAACATGTAACATGTATGGTCACAAACAATCATTCATAGAAAAAGGAGTGGTCACAAACGGAGCTTGAGTTGATGTCCTCATCATAAGTAAAGAAATACAAATATAATATTCACACAATTTGTATATGAATTTGTAAATAATTCTTAATCGAAAGCGGATGGCCAACAACAAAAATAACAGAGACAGAGAGAGAGAGAGAAAGTAAGATAAAAGAGAAAGACTTATAAGGAGAACTAGCCAAACAATTGTCGAATTTCGAAAAATACATGGAAATCATTACTTCAATTTTGATTTATTTCCCTTTATGTCTGAGAATTAAAGAAGCGGGATTTAATTACTTCGGAAGAAATCGTTATCGCTTGGGGTGTACTTGATTGTTCCAAGCGCTAGGCTCAACATGACTTCTTGGTTTCCAGAGTCGGTAACATCCCTCCAGCGTTTCAAGATATTCATGGCTCTATCGACGACCTCTATTACTCCTTTTTCTTTCAGCGCTTCAAGATGTTCATGAGGCGCACCGAGGTCCTCTAAGAGTCCAATAATTCTCTCACTTTCGGCGATGTGCCACAGAGTATGTTCCAGGTCGTCCGCAGTCACTGCTCGAGTAGAGTTGGAATATTCTACATATGAACGAATAAGATGGGTATATTTTGACGTGCTTTTCAACTTCGACTTAGTCACTTACAGGCGCGTACGCAGGATTTTTCCAAGGGGGGGGGGGGGGTTTAGGATTCATAAATCGGGCCGAAAATTTCGCAACGACTCAAGAGGCCCGTTTTTTTTTTTTTTTTTGGTGTCGAAAGTTGAAAATTTGACATTTTGCTCTGTTGGAGGGGGGGGGGGGGGGGGTAAAATCACCTGTTTTAGGTCAGCCATGGGATTTTTTTTTTTTTTTTTTTAAATAATTCAAAAAAAAAAAAAAGGGGGGGGGTTTTAGGGAGGTTTGGGGGGGGGGGGGGGGGGTTTACACACATACAAATACCAAAGGGGTGGGGGGGGGGGTTAACCCCCCAAACCCCCACACATCCCCCCCCCCCCCCCCCCCCCTGCGTACGCGCCTGGTCACTTACATAAATATGCTTCAAGAATAGTGTATTTTACTCATGACTAGATGTTTAAAAAAATATAATGAAATGAGAATTAGGTTGGGTATATAAACAAGTTTAAAATGAGCAATTGCTACGAGGAAATAAACATTGACATGATAAAATGAAAGGGGTCTTTAGAAAGGAATTATCAAAAAAACTATTTCAACAAACACATGTAATAAAACCTCAATGTTGAATTACTTTGTAATTCATCTATTGCATACTCCAAGCCGGCATTCCTACAAGCATCAAAGAAGTCCTCCTTCTGACAAATCCCAGTGTGTCCGGATTTCCACTGACACAACTCCTTGTAAAAATCCTCGTCCGTTTGCAATGTCTTAGAACCCTCTTCGTCCTTGATAAGTGTGTCGAGAAGCCGTCCAAGTTTGTCGCTCAAATGCTGCTCTCGAGCACACTTCACCAGTTTCCACAGTTCGATGTATGAAATACGATCTGTAAGAGGGTAAAATGCTTGTGTTATTATTAACGCTTCTCCTCCTTTCACCCTAATAATGCTAATGTAAAGCATTAAAGAGAAGGTTGAGTTCTGGGAAGAGTTGAAAACTAGTTTGTGAGCGTTACTCATTCTTATTATACAAGTGTGGAAGAACATCAGTTAAGACATGTTCCCTGAAAAGCATTGCTCTTCAAATGCCTTCATATTCTAAATATGCATGTAACATCGTAAAAATCGGGGGGGGGGAAGGATTTTTACGTCACGCGTTCGTGTAGTCTCATATACATCTTTCTGTGTACAGTGTTGGTAACTTTACCAAGACTTGGCCAAATTTCTTATCATTTTGATGATTCCAGAACCTTGCAATACACACAAATTCTTATATGCTAGATGATCAACCTTTTCTGGTCGGTTCCACACCGTTTCTTTCACAATGCAATCGCATGACCAGAACTCAACTTCATCTTTAAACTTTAAATTTTGAATGTTATCTTCTAACCAATTGTTTATCAACACCCCCACCCCATTCTGTCACTTTCTCCTTCCTTCCGATACGTACGCATTTACACCATTTACGCGCAAATTGTACAATAAATCTGTTTGGATTTTACTTCAAATAAATGAAACAAACTTGGTCACTTAATTATCCCTTTTGAATATGGTAAATGTTAAACAAATCAGAAGATGAATTTCTTATCATTTTTTTTTAAATTAAATACCATATATTTCACCTTTCATAATCATGAAATTAAATTCAATCTCTAAATATGGTTTACTTACTCTTTAAGTGTCTTTCCCGTCGCTTGATAACATTTACAGCATAAACGATTATTGTAGAAATAAATATCACAGCTGAAATTTTAAACAAACAAAATATATATATATGCCAGCTTCAATCTGATTAATAACCATCTTAACAAACGGTAACAATATTTCATACATGATATAAAGAGTTTATGAAATTTATCACGCGTTTAGCACTGCCCACTTTATACGTCTACCCATGATAGCAGTGTGTGTGCGTGTATTTGTGTACGGGTGACACATGACTGTTTCTATGACTGTTATCCTTCATGCACGTATTCTTTACATACTGCTTTTTTGTTTACATGTTAAATGTGCCAGTGACTAAAAAACTTTATTACGTCTTACATTTTTGCTATAGGACTCACATTTTATATGTTATTCTCGAACCTATAATAATGTATACAAGCTTTTCTTCTTAATAGGTTCCTCATGTCTCACATTATGTATCTACGGTACATGTCTGTCCTTGTTTTACTATGCATTCTCTTTTTAAAGGTAATACAAAGTTTTGAAAAAATTTGAAAATTGGGTGGATAGTCATTCTATACAATTTTGATATATTTGGATGCCTCTTTGGATGTTTTATAAGCACTAGAAAATTTAGCCCCTAAAGCACTTCTGCTTTCGAGATATTGAATATAAACATTTACCGGTACTCCCGGTAATTTTGATGAATTTCAAAAAGCGCCTACAGCCGAACAAATGGTAGCTGCGACCATGAAAATTTCAGAATATGTAGTTGTGATATATAATTTACAAACTGGAATAGCTAATCGGTCGATTTTAGTCGAGAGACATTGTTTTACAGCTTAATTAATATCTTGACATTGAGAGGGATCTATACAACATGCAGAGTTTATTATGTTATTTTCATAACTTTAGACTCGATTTCAACCACGACAATGATCACTGAATATTGTAGGATCGCATATGCTTCCAATATCTTCATTTGAACCGAATTCATGACTTCATACCAAAACTTTGTAATACCTTTAATCAAATGTATGAGACAACCTTGTTATGCGGAATGTGGAGCAATAAAACAAACAAACCAATATTTACTAACGCCTTTAATGTTTCAAAATTTGGAGCTGGAGGGGAAGGCTGGGCCGCAAATCGAGAACACAAATAGGTATATTTTGTTCCATGTTGGAAAATGTCTGTAAATATCGATTGCTAAATATCAATCGCCCTTTTTTCTCAGTATCCTCTCACTCTTATTGTTTTATTGCCATTATCTGTCCAACAATACTTCGACTTCCCATTTAGAAAATAAATGTATATATTATTGGTTGTATTTCTAGGCTTCCACTTACGGAAAACGACTGCCACAGCAATGCGGGTGTGCTGAACATTTCGAATCAAATGGATTATCTTGGACCTGCTTACAGCTTCACCAACCAGCCCTCTTGCAACACATTCAAAGACAGTTTCACTGCTGCCATTTGTTGCTATCGTAATACGTTTATTCCTGGTACCATCGCTGTTGTTCCACACCCTCGTTTCCAAGGAATCAACTCTCAGTGTTCCATGCATGAAGAACAGGTCGATAACTGGGTAGTATTCTCTTACTTCACATGTTAACGTTGTTTCAGAAGCGATGCGGAGAGTGCAAGATAATAGGACCTGTTGCTCTCTGGGACACTCTTCGATTGAAGGAAACGGCTCCTGAGGCAAAGCTTTAACAAAATAAATTGAACACTGTATATGCAGGCAGGTAACACATCATCTTGTAAGCATATTTCGCTGCCATTCTATTATTGTAACCTTAATCACCAATATAAATTTTAAAAATTATAAAGGTCCACTACTTTTTATATTCATATTTGTTGTTTTTAAACCAGCCAAGTAATACAAACTTTTTCTACCGTGTTCAAATACGAATCGATCAACAAATCATCAAATATAATTATAAGGGATTAATAAGAACAGACAAAATAAATCATCCTTAATTTAATTTTGCTTTATCTCAAATAGCACTCATTAGATATACGATTTGTTCAAAATTAAAGTGGGTAGCCTCAGGAAAAGTCTCACATTGTTCAGTTCCATGGTTTCCTGTTAGTTGAGGTACAATGCTAAGGCGATAGATTATTCAGGGAATTGCTTTAGACCTGTACCCAATTAAAAAAACCTTTCCCTTCAACGGCATAATCCGTTTAAGAAAAAATGGTGCTGTGCTCCGGACAATCAATAAGTGTGATACAGCTGTATTAACTTTCTCGTCCTCAATACCTACCGAATACATTGAGCCTGGTAACATTCTGAAATAAATGGCCTGTGTCAAAATCAGTCACGTAACAGAAGTAGCTATCTTCATGAAGGATCTTTACATCATTGATAAGCAAAGAGTATTCCTTGGTGATGTTAAACAGCCCTTCTTCATATCCAGGTCCACTCCTCTCTACGACTCGGCGAGACAAGTCCATGCTGACCAAGGTATCGTTTGCACCTTTTATCCAGGAGACCCTCTTTGGACGAATATTTATCTGGCATGGTAGTACACCGACTTTACCCTTGTGAACCGCAACAGTGTTTTCCGTTATAATAGCACTGTCTAATTACATATTAAAGGGGATAAAAATGATATTGTTTTTGTTTATGGAGCAATCAAACCCTGAATTATTATGATAAATTGATTATTGTTAAATACGACCTTCACAATTCCATATTCATTAATTGCCTTTTCTTTCGATGAACAATCCTTTTAATTTTCACTTGATTACCTGTATGATATATATATAGGATATTTATATAAAAATATATATAGGGGAACGTTTACAAATTACTTATAATAAAAGAACAGTCCTCAATACGCCCATCTCGTCTGAACCCCGTTCACAGTCAGTTCACATCAAGTTCAGATCGGATAAATTTGCCATTTCCAAGCAGTCCAAGCCCGTCCGTAATCAATTTAAACCAGTTCTTACCTTGTTCCCTATACGTCAGAACCATTATAACTAATTCTTAACACGTTCATAGTAGGACCTAAGTACGTAATTCCGTTCGTAGTAGGTCCATCTCGTTTTAAGTACGTTTTCATTCCGTCTTAGTGCAGGACGGGAACAATTTTAAATAGGCTCAAAGTTTTGGAGCGACCTTCCCGTCCAAATCAGTCCGAGCTCATCCATAGAGTTCTTCAACAGATCGTAAACAGTTGCTTCTACATTCACTCCGTTCGCACACAGTTTGAGCACGTTTGACAACATTATACAGAACGTAGTGAGAACTAGTTTGGTGTGATGGGGGCTTTACTTGAATGTCTTGATTTGCACAGCTTGAATCGTTGAAGTTCAACGGGAATAAGGAATGGCAAGCACGCGCTGGGGTTTTATAACCCTTGAGCCAGTACGTGCTTCCATACGCTTTAGGAGCGCGTTCGAAGCACTAAGACCGAGATGAGGACGAGCTGAACTGTCTCTTAACTCGTTAGAATGGGTTTGGTCGTATTCGGAACGAGTTAGAGCTAGTTAATAACGGGTATAAACTGACTACGGACTGGCTTGAACTGCCTGAAAATGACAAATTTACCGGATCTGAACTTGATGCGAACTGACTGTGCACGGGGTACAGACGAGATGGACGTACTGAGGACCGTTTATAAACGAACTAGGGTCGTATTATTTACAAATTCTACTCCGACCACAACCCATTTTAAGATTTTCTAGGACGCTTCCACAACGTAGTGAGAACTAGTTTGGTGTGATGGGGGCTTAATGAATAATGTAAAGGTGTGAGCACTGTGATAACATAACTATTTCATGATAAAACGAAACATTTCTGGATAACAACCTGCTCTGCCTATCCGTCATCTTAAAGGGGCTATAGCATGGGAATTACTGGTTGACGCCAACCACGTCTTTTTGTGACAACTGCACGTAAACAAATCGACTTGATTAACTGGGTCAATGCGCTAGCGTTCGCAAAACAGACCGATGTTCTCCTCACGCTTCAGTTTAGCGTGTGTTGCATGCACGTGAATACGTGGGCCAACTGCCGCCGCGTCGTCCGTAGTCGTATTATACCCGATTTTCCACGAGTGCATGGCCCTCGGGAAAGACGCATAGTCTCATCATGCTACATCCCCTTTAATAAATCTTGATTGAGGGCGGGAGAGTTGGGGTTCTAAGTGTATGGAATATAAATCCCATGAAATAGCGGTAAATGCATTCCTCTCCTACTAGTCAGATCCATGTGGCAAGGGAATCGCCCTCAACCCCCCCCCCCCCCCCCCCCCGTGAAAACAGATATAAAATGCATTTGCGGGAATTATTTTTGATCAAGCAGTATGTGGGCCACCGTAACCTCATATTTGGCAGGGATGTTATGCATTTCAATTGGATTTATCGTACTTCTGATCATCATTCAGTGCCTGGAGATTACTTAACACGCTCGCATAATTTAAAAGAATATGAAGAAATAAACAACTGGTGTCACAACACGAGGTGAAATGAAAACGTCGAGCTTTACTGGAGTCAATGGAGAGATAAAATGCATGAAGGATGAATGCACACATCTACATACATGGGAACGCAAAATTAAACATTCCTAATTCGGGATCATGTGGGGTAGTGTGAAAATTGGACTACTGTTCTTTTTCGGACACACTGTTATGCTAGGTTTAGATTAAGCTTCCGGCGGCCACGGTAATCACGTTTTAGACCGACGTGGACAAAACGGTACATAAAAGGCCGTAACAAAACGTAACAGTACGGAATAGGCCGTAACACAACTTGGAGGCGGTCCGTAGTGGGACGGTTTACGGGCCCGTCGCGCTACGGCGTGTTGAGTTCTACTAAGGTCTGACACGACGCGGTCTCAGGATACAATGATTGATATTGCTTGACAGGTCTTCTTTCTATATCGTGGGCACAAACGTGCCCTTAAGCTGCCCGGCGTCAACGTTTCATCCGTAGAAACAACATACCTTGATCAGAACGTGATAAACGTGATAAACGTGAGGGAACCCATCAGAACGTGACGGACCGGGAGGGAACGTACTGTCATCCGTGGTAGACCGCGGGCATAACCTTAGCGCGCCTTAAAGCCTCCGGGACTCTACCCCCTTGACCCCCCCCCCCCCCCACGGCCTGTCAAGGATACCGTGATATATCGTGATAAAACTTGCCAAGACCTAACAAAACTTGAATACAGAGAAAATGGACAAAATCCCACGGCGCATTACGTTTCGGGCAAACGGGGCTGCCGTGGCCGCCGGGAACTTCTTGTAAACGTAGCATTAACAGCTTGCGACTAAAATGAAACCTACTCGTAATTGTGACATCGGTGTAGTTGTAAATCAGGCTTCCTTTGTAGTTGGAGACTTCGCAGATGTAGCGTCCTGCGTCTGAATTCCCCACATTTCTGATGACCAGAGAGTAGTTTCCATCTATGTCACAGCTACCACCTTCATATCTTGGGCCAGACTTTATACCGAAGGTCCAGCTTATAATAGATGGTGTATGTTCGGGGTCTGATACTTTCTTCCAATAAACCGCGTTTGAATCTCCCTTAAACCGACACCTCACGATGCCTATGGTTCCGTTGACCAGCGTCTTCTTGACCTCAGTATAGACTACATCGTCCGGAATATCTTGAGACGATCCTGTCAGAATAGCAGTTCACAAAGAAAGTGACAGTTTAAATCTAGCTATCATCATGTACAAGTTATTATATGAAACTAGCTGATATTCGATGCATTTGTTCGAGACACGAAAAGGAATTAGCCTGGGTTATACAAATGTGTAACTAATAAAGTGAAGTTTTCTCACACTAGCTGTTCCATTCTATTCGAAAATGCCCCCCTCCATCTTTCTCGATTCTTCAAACATTAGCATTTGCATCGTCCATGCTTTAGTTATTTTCTCTCTGTTTTAAAGCATGAATAAGGAAACATTATAATTCAATTACTTCTCTCACTAATACAGCACCAACATACAGCATCTGATTTCTGGCCACTTACCAAACATGGAAAACACGACAAAGAGCAGCCCTGTTGCAAATGCTGCTTTGACTTTCATTTCTAAGTCACTGGTAGAAAAGATAGATCCAATGGTGTGCAACTAGTCTACACCTGCAATTGTTGAGGCGCAATACAAAAACAGTTATATTTTGTTAATCATTATCGAACGACAGCCATAACGGAATGGTATGATGGCACGATCTGTTTGCACTCCATACACCGTATAAACAAATTTCAAATTGTTTGTATGTTTTATTGCAAAAATGATAACAGTTTTGAACAAGATGCAACATGTTGATGGGGGTGGGGGGGGTGGGGAGCATGAGAATAAACATTCCGACTTACTACACATACAAGCACATGATCTGGTATGGGGGTTATCTCTATCTTGGGTTTTGGAGAAATAGCGTCATACGATTTCTCATGTTTGTACTTCAAACATGAAATCTTCCACTTTAAAGAGACAAATCAAACCTTTGTAATAAGTGTGTATGTGTAATCGTTAATTGTTATTGTAAAACAGATTGAGCGAGGAAGGGAGGAGGGGGGAAGTGACAACTCTCTCGAGTTTAAATGACTTTTGTGTTCTGTTCTTTTTTCCTCAGTTTAAGAATTACAATGGAATCTTAATGTGCTAGACAGCTGCTTTATTCTTTTTTTTTGATAGGCCTTGAGAATCTCGGAATGAAGTACACGTCAATAGCAGTGTAATCATTTTCAATGGGATAAACCGAGTAGGAAAAAAGATATAAGTTATTCCATATGGACTGTTTTTATGTTTCATCCAATTTAAGGAGGAAAAGGGGACCAAGGGGACCGCTAACTGGTACTGGAGTGCAGTTTTATGAACACACATTTGAATTATTTATCTACTAACTCAAACACATTATATTTTGGGGTAAATCCACATCACTTTAATTAATGAAAAAACCTAGGACTTGTAAACGATCAACACACACACACACACACACACACATAAAAGAGGGAGGCAAAGCTTTTACTCGTCAGCTCCCCGAAATCAGATATATTGTTCAAAGTACACAATTGTTCATGCCAGGCATCTTCCATGACCTTGCTGATTATCAATTCTTTCTGCTGATAACATATTGATTACGTTCTGTTTACAGTGTTTCCGTGTGAGTCATATATATTATATGATAACGATATGCAGCATGAATAAAATAGTGTATGTAAATGTTTAATAAGAGCACTGAGTTGGCAAATATACACCTCCAATCACTGGGATGGGCCGATTTGTGAAACCAGTAAAGGTCAACATGAATATGAATCGATACGTACTATTAAACTTTTGGCCTCGGTCATGTCCAAGTGAGTTGAGCGATTATTGATTTCAGTATTTCGATAAATTAATTTAACGTTTGTTTGTAGTGATGGAAACATGAATTTGATATAAATAGTATGTGGAGCTAACTTTATTCACGTAAAGGAAGTTACATTTTGGTGCCTGATATGAAAAAGGAAGAAGAGGGTAGTTCCTAAATAAATTTGGAAAGGTGAGTTTTGCACATTTCATCTTAAAGAGCACATAACTCATCATTTCGTCAAAATCTCAGAATTAAACTCCTAAGCAGAGATGAATCATAAGGATCAAATAATATGATATTATGATAAAATGAATGTTAATATGACTTCGCATACAGTTTTGGAAACTCTAAGAACCAATCCCGACTAGCACTCGTGCTAACTTCTGGTTCTCCCTTTAACAACATTTTACATTTTTAAGTTTAAAAATATCCTTTATTTGAATCACTTATACGTTATTGGAACTCTGTGAATTTCAATTCCAGCCACAAATCTCTACGTATAATATTAAGTTATAGCTAATCCACAGGTTTGATATGACATGATATATGATTGTACGGTTCAACTATGGATATTTTCTTTTTCTTTGTAACCAATGTACATGGATATGTATACGACATGTTATTTTTATTACCCACTTGAATACATTTTGTAGCATTTTTTATTTTTTGTTGTTGTTAATAAATTCAAATTCAAATTCAACTCAATAAGGCATGAGATGACGATGCAAACAAGACAAATAAATAAATATAAACAACGAAAGGAAAAGTGAATTTATTATCGTCAGTATTAACACTGTTCTGCTTGAGAGCATTGCTAATGTTACCTCTGCTCTAAACCAGGTATCAATTTAATACAAGTTAGAATGCGGGTGAAACAAAAATATAAACACCAAGCAGAGACAACACTGTCCTTGCGACGAGCAAGGGTGTATCCGATGATTTATCGTGTGAGCTTGAAAAGGGTTTAACTAACATGACTAAATGGCACCTGAAATAATTTTTTTCATCCTTAATTCATGAGACAGTTTGTCTATCGAAGATATTACACGTTCCTTAATTTTGAGACATCGGGAGGAGCCCCTGTCCCTGCCTCTGCTCCTGCCCTTCTCCTGTTTGTGGTCGTCGAGAGCACCATGAACATGAATTGCCGCAGCGTAATCAATGTTTAATCTACACCACTCAGGATATAGCCAATCTTCCACATAGTAGGCCTTCCTGCAACAGGGGTGAACTTCAGCAGACGTTAAAGAAGCTAAGAAGAAAATATAGCCCCGAAAGTACCCATAATAAATACGGCATCAGTCATTCTTGCATTCCTCCTTGTTGGTAACTGAAATACATATATATTTTACTAAAGGCGTCATTAGAGGGACGTTTGGAGTGAAAAAAACGTGACATTTAGTAGACATTGTCATTAATAGGAGAACAATTTTATGTCCTCTTAACGTTTTTTACGTTTTTATTTCTCATAGAAGGCCCAATTTTTTGTTTACATATCTCTCTCTATATATGTAATTTTACTAAAGGCGTTATTGAAGGGACATTTGGAGTAAAAAAAATGAGTCATTAAGTAGACATCATGGTTAGGGTGAGGGTTAGGGTAAGGTTTAGGGTTATGGTTAGGATTAATATCCACTTACTGTACCATTGGTATGGGGTCATGAATTTGGTTCAATTGAATATTTGGAAGCATATGCGATCCTACAATATTCAGTGATCGTTGTCCTGGCTGAAATCGAGTCTAAAGTGATGAAATTGTAAATAATAAACTCTTTATGTTGTATAGCGCCCTCTCAAGGTCAAGATATTATTTAGCTATAAAACAATGATATTTGACTAAAATCGACCGATTTGCTATTACCGTCTGAAATATATATATATATATCACAACTACATATTCTGAGATTTTCATGGTCGCAGCTATATGGCCGTAGGCGCTATTTGAAATTCATCACAATTTACCGGGAGCACCGGTAAATTTGTATATCCAATTTTTCTCGAAAGCAAAAGTGTTTTAGGGGCTAAATGTGTTATTTCTTATAATACATCCATATGGGCATCAAAATATTTCAAAATAGTAAAGAATTACTATCCATCCAATTTTCAAAATTTACCAAAACTTTGTAATACCTTTAAGTTATTCGTTTTTAATTAGATTGACGTTTAATCATTTTGTGTGCTGGAACAAGTAAGAAAGTTGTCCGTCACTACATCTCAGTGACATGCCCTATTTATCTAATTTGACATTCCTATAAGTATAGGATAACAACTGTCACATCTATTGTGTAATTCATTGTTCGATTACCTTAACCCTAATAAGGCCGGGGGGGGGGGGGGGGCATCATGCCCCCCTCCACGATTTTTCTGATTGTTCGGGAACGCATATGGTTGGCGCCCCGCCGCTCGCTGACTTTTTTTTCGAGTCTTGCGCAACTTTTAAAATCGGACCTACGGTTACAAGGTCACGTGGCCTTTTGTCTTTGCATGTCAGCCCGAAAATCGCTCATTTTCGTGATTTGTGTACAAAACATATGGAAAAGTCATTTTCCCTAAAAACAGATCAAACATGGGTTATTGGGTCTTGTTTAATGTTTACGTGGTTGTTTTGGGAGTCAAAATAGTTGAATTGAAGTTAGAAATAAAAAAATAAAAAAAACCCAATAAAATACATAAGTTAAAAAAACAATGAAATACATAAAGAAATTATCAAAAAAGTATAACATAAGGAATAAGCTGGCTCTTACATTTTTTTTTTGTCGTATTATTTTTCAGAATGGTCTAATGAATATATGTAGTGAACAAGAATGCTTAAATATGAATAATATATGATTTATGGGTAAAAATGTGCATAAATTACCATAAATATGCAAATGAGTGAATTTTTCAAAAAATTGAAATCATCATATTATTCTATACACTTCACTTGACATGCGTGCAAATTTTCGCGAAGATCGGCCGCTTCACGGCCAAGATCTTATGGGGGGGGGGGGGGGGGTACTAAGACCTAAAATAGCCCGGCCTTTTCAGGGTTAAGATCCAAACTAGTGTAGTAATGCATTCAGATTCCCCTTTAAAGAGAGAGATTGATCTCATATTTGTTTTTATACATCGATACAAACATGACAAATCGTATACAAGAAATTGTTATATACCCAAGATAGGGTTAACCGCATACCAGATCACGTGCTACTATTCGTAGTTAATCGGAATGTCTATTGTAATGTCGCCCCTGCCACCCGCCCCCTCCAATAAAATATTGCACCTTGTTCGAAACTGTTATCATCGTGTAATCAAACACAAATCACAAGCTTGCAAGTTGTTCATGTAGTGCAAACAGATCGTGTCACCGTGCCATTCCGTTATGGCTGAGGTCGCTTATGACGGGCCGTACAGGCCAATATTCGTATAGCTATAATAAATATACAACCAGCTTTAACCAATCAGAATGCAGGAAATTGTACATCCATACAACCTTGCAACTTTACAACTATGCATCCATCGAAACACTCGTGAACGCATGAATATTTTCCAGCGTGCGGGCCGCAGTTCCATTATTATGTGCAGCTGTACAACTTTATATTCCACATACACAGAATCTTGCGCTGCGAGTGGTCAAAAGTAAACCACGTGATGAAAGATGGTTTGCCCATCATTGATGGGAGAAAAAAAACTTCGTTGCACGGTGTAGATAGACGCACTTATTCCCGGCTAATTTTTCCTGATTGAGGTATCATATGAAAGGGTAGGAATTTACCTTTCTTGAAATGTAATTTACTACTTGAAATTCAGATACCGCCCGCCAAATGACTTTGTGGTTTCCTCTCTTCAAATTGTTGTAATCACTCATGTGTGAAATATGCATCATATGAGTTGCATCAAATGAAAGAGGAGGATCTAAGCTTTACAAATATGTGTCATTTATTAATTATAATTATGATTACGTTATGATAAAACATCGATGATTCTCGGTTCGTTTTTTCTGGTACGCACTTCACACACGTAACACACTTAAAAAAAAACTAATTTTGTTTTATTCCTCCAAATGTGTAATACAAACAAAAACATACAGTAGAATTAAATAAATTACCGTTTTCAATATCAATATTAATTGTACAGTAGGCTTGCGGGTGCACCATGTGTGTGAGAGAGAGAGAGAGGATTGAGGAGTCCTGAAAAGGACTCTGACTCGGTAATCTTTCTTGGGGGTGTGTAGTCCTGAAAAGGACTGTTTGTTATTTTTCTTAGCTTATAGTTCTAAGGAGAACTAGAGCGCTTGGAGAGGATGAGTGGCTCGACGTTTGGAACAGATTGACTATCCGTCGTCAGGAGTGGAGAATAGCTGGCGTACGTGAGCTTAAGTCACCGGGGTGCGGACGTCGGGGAAAAATAGGTGACCGTGTGGGCTTGAGTCATCGGGGAGTGGACATGGATGGGCGGCTCGTTCGTCTGACTGACCGTCTGGGCTGGAGTCTCCGGGTTGCGGACTTAGGAGAGTTTCGAATCCCTGAGTTGGGTGTGCTGTCGGCAAGACGCTGTGTGTGTCCCCGTCGTAGGCGGCGTTGTAGTCTTGTGTGTTCTGCTGTGCATTGTAGCTGTGAGGCTGGCGGCTGCTTTGATGGTTCGGCGGGTGGCGGTGGTTGATGTACGGGTGTCTTTTTCAGGACTCCTCAATCCTCTCTCTCTCTCTCTCTCTCATGGTGCACCCGCAAGCCTACTGTATATCTACATAACCATGCAAGCCAGCACTTACAAGCAGCAATATTAATTGCTTATACATAAACATAATTAAACAAAAACTCATTAACAGTATACACAACTTAGCAACAAAGTAAACTTCAAGTACATAAACATAATGTATAAGTCAATTGTGCATGTTATTCACTGATATAAACAAACTTAAACAAATCTAGAGGTCATTTTAAACACATTCATGCGCACACCCACACACACACACACACCCTTTTCCCCAATATTGTATTGTTATTGATTCCAAACAATACAAATCAATCTTATAAATAAAATACAGTTGTTTTTCCTAGACATGAATTCAAAACATTTTCATTACATAAATTGTATAATTGATGAAAACAAAAATGAAATCAGTTTTAGCATAAACAAAATAACCCCATCCAACCAAACACACTACTATCCACCCCCTCCCTTACATGCGACACACACACACCACCCGACCACACTTCCACAACACACTGTTCCTAGCCTCCTCACAATACCCCGAATTGGAGCGACAGACAAACAGAATCAATCTATTTAAAACATTAAAAACAACTCATTTAAACGAGGCTACAATAGCCACAATAGCCCAGTGTTAAAAGTTCATGAAAACTTCACTTGTTTCCACTTCTGTAAATGTAAGGCCAATTTACCTGTCCTCCCTGCAACATTCTTCTCTTCTTCCCTAAATTCCAACAGTTCTTTTTGAAACTCAAAGACAATATTACGGACTTTCCCCTGTATCTATATATATCCAATATTTCATTGCAAAAATAATTGTATTAAACATCTTTATTCGTGGGGAATTACCGGACAGCCCTAAATTAATATTTTTTCCAGTCGAAAGACCTTAATTCCCTTAGCTCAAACTTAGCTATTAAATTTTGCCATAATCTTTGAACATGTACACACTCCCAGCACAAGTGTAAATATGTTTCTATTTTTTGCTTACAAAATGAGCACAAGTTATCTACAACAAAGCCGAATATGAATAAATGTTCTGTAGCATATATCGCTCCATGAAGCAGTTTATACTGAATTTCTCTTAGTCTGTTAACAAGAGTAACTTTCCTAGGCCTACTAAATATCTCCCTACATACCTCATTTGAAAAGTCTGAAAATTCCCATCCACATACACACGCACACACGTTTATTTCATACTCTACTACTACTACTACTCTCTTCATCAACAAGGAATATAATACTAAAATTCTTCTTGTTAACATACAAATGAGGTCGACACCTATACCTACTTTTGTACAATATTTGATTGCCTTGTTTTACCCTTTTCATTACAGTTATAGGCTGATAAGTATTCAGTCTTATTATTTGCAACTCGCTACTTGGCAAAGCCACTTTTGACACTAGAATAAATTTGATAAGCATTTTGCCAAATATAAAAATAGCCTTTAGTATCGGATTATTTCCATAAAAGCAGTCACGGAAAAAAACACACGTTGATCCTGTTATCATGATTTTGCAAGATAACATATGATAATCAGTGTTTAATTATCATGGGTTATTCAAATATCAATTCTAATCGTCATGACATTACAAACACAATGACTCAACGGATGTAAATGTACATGATTTGCTGATAACGTGGATTGGAAATTAGCAATTTGCCTATCCACTGTTGCTCACATAGAAGAAAACTGTCCGTGTTACAGTAATCTTTTTTTTGAAATCCAGCATTTATTAATTTGATATACGTGATGTCGAAAATATTTCTGCTTTTCTTATACTACTTTAGAAGTACTATAATTATAATACCATGATCAGGCTTTCACATAATATAAGAACATATAGGTAGCCAGCTAGAACAAAGCATGGATATATGTTTGCTCATACTAAAACAAAAATCATACATTTATCTGTAATAGAATGAAAAATACAGGTAGTGATACACTGATAATAACGTGATAGTGAAATTACTAAATGTTTTTATTTGTTGTTTCAGTAATCTAGCTGTCTAAATCTATTGAAATTCTCCACTAAGACCTAAAATAGCCCGGCCTTTTCAGGGTTAAGATCCAAACTAGTGTAGTAATGCATTCAGATTCCCCTTTAAAGAGAGAGATTGATCTCATATTTGTTTTTATACATCGATACAAACATGACAAATCGTATACAAGAAATTGTTATATACCCAAGATAGGGTTAACCGCATACCAGATCACGTGCTACTATTCGTAGTTAATCGGAATGTCTATTGTAATGTCGCCCCTGCCACCCGCCCCCTCCAATAAAATATTGCACCTTGTTCGAAACTGTTATCATCGTGTAATCAAACACAAATCACAAGCTTGCAAGTTGTTCATGTAGTGCAAACAGATCGTGTCACCGTGCCATTCCGTTATGGCTGAGGTCGCTTATGACGGGCCGTACAGGCCAATATTCGTATAGCTATAATAAATATACAACCAGCTTTAACCAATCAGAATGCAGGAAATTGTACATCCATACAACCTTGCAACTTTACAACTATGCATCCATCGAAACACTCGTGAACGCATGAATATTTTCCAGCGTGCGGGCCGCAGTTCCATTATTATGTGCAGCTGTACAACTTTATATTCCACATACACAGAATCTTGCGCTGCGAGTGGTCAAAAGTAAACCACGTGATGAAAGATGGTTTGCCCATCATTGATGGGAGAAAAAAAACTTCGTTGCACGGTGTAGATAGACGCACTTATTCCCGGCTAATTTTTCCTGATTGAGGTATCATATGAAAGGGTAGGAATTTACCTTTCTTGAAATGTAATTTACTACTTGAAATTCAGATACCGCCCGCCAAATGACTTTGTGGTTTCCTCTCTTCAAATTGTTGTAATCACTCATGTGTGAAATATGCATCATATGAGTTGCATCAAATGAAAGAGGAGGATCTAAGCTTTACAAATATGTGTCATTTATTAATTATAATTATGATTACGTTATGATAAAACATCGATGATTCTCGGTTCGTTTTTTCTGGTACGCACTTCACACACGTAACACACTTAAAAAAAAACTAATTTTGTTTTATTCCTCCAAATGTGTAATACAAACAAAAACATACAGTAGAATTAAATAAATTACCGTTTTCAATATCAATATTAATTGTACAGTAGGCTTGCGGGTGCACCATGTGTGTGAGAGAGAGAGAGAGGATTGAGGAGTCCTGAAAAGGACTCTGACTCGGTAATCTTTCTTGGGGGTGTGTAGTCCTGAAAAGGACTGTTTGTTATTTTTCTTAGCTTATAGTTCTAAGGAGAACTAGAGCGCTTGGAGAGGATGAGTGGCTCGACGTTTGGAACAGATTGACTATCCGTCGTCAGGAGTGGAGAATAGCTGGCGTACGTGAGCTTAAGTCACCGGGGTGCGGACGTCGGGGAAAAATAGGTGACCGTGTGGGCTTGAGTCATCGGGGAGTGGACATGGATGGGCGGCTCGTTCGTCTGACTGACCGTCTGGGCTGGAGTCTCCGGGTTGCGGACTTAGGAGAGTTTCGAATCCCTGAGTTGGGTGTGCTGTCGGCAAGACGCTGTGTGTGTCCCCGTCGTAGGCGGCGTTGTAGTCTTGTGTGTTCTGCTGTGCATTGTAGCTGTGAGGCTGGCGGCTGCTTTGATGGTTCGGCGGGTGGCGGTGGTTGATGTACGGGTGTCTTTTTCAGGACTCCTCAATCCTCTCTCTCTCTCTCTCTCTCTCATGGTGCACCCGCAAGCCTACTGTATATCTACATAACCATGCAAGCCAGCACTTACAAGCAGCAATATTAATTGCTTATACATAAACATAATTAAACAAAAACTCATTAACAGTATACACAACTTAGCAACAAAGTAAACTTCAAGTACATAAACATAATGTATAAGTCAATTGTGCATGTTATTCACTGATATAAACAAACTTAAACAAATCTAGAGGTCATTTTAAACACATTCATGCGCACACCCACACACACACACACACCCTTTTCCCCAATATTGTATTGTTATTGATTCCAAACAATACAAATCAATCTTATAAATAAAATACAGTTGTTTTTCCTAGACATGAATTCAAAACATTTTCATTACATAAATTGTATAATTGATGAAAACAAAAATGAAATCAGTTTTAGCATAAACAAAATAACCCCATCCAACCAAACACACTACTATCCACCCCCTCCCTTACATGCGACACACACACACCACCCGACCACACTTCCACAACACACTGTTCCTAGCCTCCTCACAATACCCCGAATTGGAGCGACAGACAAACAGAATCAATCTATTTAAAACATTAAAAACAACTCATTTAAACGAGGCTACAATAGCCACAATAGCCCAGTGTTAAAAGTTCATGAAAACTTCACTTGTTTCCACTTCTGTAAATGTAAGGCCAATTTACCTGTCCTCCCTGCAACATTCTTCTCTTCTTCCCTAAATTCCAACAGTTCTTTTTGAAACTCAAAGACAATATTACGGACTTTCCCCTGTATCTATATATATCCAATATTTCATTGCAAAAATAATTGTATTAAACATCTTTATTCGTGGGGAATTACCGGACAGCCCTAAATTAATATTTTTTCCAGTCGAAAGACCTTAATTCCCTTAGCTCAAACTTAGCTATTAAATTTTGCCATAATCTTTGAACATGTACACACTCCCAGCACAAGTGTAAATATGTTTCTATTTTTTGCTTACAAAATGAGCACAAGTTATCTACAACAAAGCCGAATATGAATAAATGTTCTGTAGCATATATCGCTCCATGAAGCAGTTTATACTGAATTTCTCTTAGTCTGTTAACAAGAGTAACTTTCCTAGGCCTACTAAATATCTCCCTACATACCTCATTTGAAAAGTCTGAAAATTCCCATCCACATACACACGCACACACGTTTATTTCATACTCTACTACTACTACTACTCTCTTCATCAACAAGGAATATAATACTAAAATTCTTCTTGTTAACATACAAATGAGGTCGACACCTATACCTACTTTTGTACAATATTTGATTGCCTTGTTTTACCCTTTTCATTACAGTTATAGGCTGATAAGTATTCAGTCTTATTATTTGCAACTCGCTACTTGGCAAAGCCACTTTTGACACTAGAATAAATTTGATAAGCATTTTGCCAAATATAAAAATAGCCTTTAGTATCGGATTATTTCCATAAAAGCAGTCACGGAAAAAAACACACGTTGATCCTGTTATCATGATTTTGCAAGATAACATATGATAATCAGTGTTTAATTATCATGGGTTATTCAAATATCAATTCTAATCGTCATGACATTACAAACACAATGACTCAACGGATGTAAATGTACATGATTTGCTGATAACGTGGATTGGAAATTAGCAATTTGCCTATCCACTGTTGCTCACATAGAAGAAAACTGTCCGTGTTACAGTAATCTTTTTTTTGAAATCCAGCATTTATTAATTTGATATACGTGATGTCGAAAATATTTCTGCTTTTCTTATACTACTTTAGAAGTACTATAATTATAATACCATGATCAGGCTTTCACATAATATAAGAACATATAGGTAGCCAGCTAGAACAAAGCATGGATATATGTTTGCTCATACTAAAACAAAAATCATACATTTATCTGTAATAGAATGAAAAATACAGGTAGTGATACACTGATAATAACGTGATAGTGAAATTACTAAATGTTTTTATTTGTTGTTTCAGTAATCTAGCTGTCTAAATCTATTGAAATTCTCCACCTTTACCAATTAGCTATGAGAACAAGGCATTATTTAAAGTACTACGCATAAACATGACGGGATCAAATGGAGGAGGTAGCATTGTAAGACGTTTAACAAAAATTTCCTCAGCCATAAATCAGATTATCAATACTTTTTGTTATATACTCCTACATATATAATGACAAAACGACGCAGTATAAAATAATTCCTATCTATCATTTAGAGACACAAATATATGAATTGATATCAAGGTTCAACACACCTCAGTACTATATACTCATTCGTTCTTTTCAAATCAATTAATATATTTCTATATAAGGAAACAGTATTTGGAACAAACTATCTTCGAAAATTAAACAGGTTGCAAGTGCAACAGAACCTATCAAAATTAAACAGTATGCGACAGTTAGTAGTTTAATGCTTAATCTGGAACTTCGCGTGATGCAATAGCTTTTAATATAATAATCGCCCTTTTTCGTTTCTTTGCAGTTCCAATCGATATTCTCATTGCCTTTTGTATTAATTTGCATTAGTCGACGGATACCCATGAGTTTCTGACGATTCAATCTTAACAACATTTAGTGTGTTTTATCCTGCCTATTCTTTGTAACATAAAACAAAATGCGTTCTTTGAATTTGCATGTCTTTTGTACTTTTATAGTATACAAATGATGCATGCGCATGAGTTCATTATACGATATATCCGCACTAGGGTGGAGGCTGTGTGTATCTATCACACGAAACCGTTAGGCTAAGTACGATATATACACACAGCATCAACGAGGGCGGATAGATCGTATAATGAACGAATGAGAACATGCATCATTTGTTTTATACAACGAAACTCCTAGATCCTTGTTATTTGATGTAAAAAGAATTAATTCAAGATTGTTTCGTGACAGTATATGGCTGACAAATAAATCTCAAGTTTTAATAAGTCTCAATTGAGTGTGCACACATAGCTATATACATTATATAGCTATAGCAGGGACCTGACCTGAAACAAATGGATATTCCGTCTCGAAAGAATTTCCCGAGGGAAAGATATTCAAGATTAACTTGGCAATCCAAATGTTACGAAATGTTACGCAACGCGGTCTGCTTCCCTAAGCTCGCCAAACACTTGGTCGTAAAAAAGGCTTTGAAGCCATGCGTGTCACCGAGAAAATGGCGTCATACTCATTGAAGATGTATATAGCTATAACATATAAAATACAAAATCGAAAACTTATGGCACAATGCAACCTTCTATTGTTTATCAAATGCTTTCGCTGTGCTCGGATAACTCTACTGAAGACGTAGCCATCTGAACCAGCGAAATCTACCAAGGAAATCGTGAGTTAGAGTAAATGCAAGTTTCTCATCATCATCATGTTCTTTTCTAATTATTGACATTTTCCGAAAGTTTCCAATTTTTTTACATAGCTAGGAAGGTAGTCCATAAGTTTATCGCTTAAAATAACTAAATGAAATTGTGTTATATATTTGCGCATTTGGTTTAATGAGGGTTAGAAGTTGTCAATTCATCACCACTTTTCACCCCGAGTACGGGCCGGCGACGTGTAAGCCGCCGTGCTCCCTGGGCTGTGTGCTGCATGTTGTGGGTGGAAACACAAGCTGCATTACTACCCTGGCCGTGTATGAAAAGTTGTGCTATTGATTCTCAACATTTCAAACACCACTGTACAAAACTCAACTGATTTCACTCAAAGTCAGTACTTTAGTGACGATTGATGACACCTGAAGAGCATTAAAATACAATTTGTTCAACTTTGCGATGTTAGAAAGAATAATTTAAAAACTTGCCGATCAAGCGCATCGAAAAAATTATGTGCATTTGTATGTTGTAAGTGTATTGACTATTCATGTATTCAAATGCTGCCTATTTACACGTAATGCAGTGCTGGTAGTCAAAACGCATTAGTATCAACTATCTATGCTTTGCTGGAGTGGCCTACGCATTCACGATGAAACCATTTAACCGTACATTCTGGTTCACTGCAACGAATAAGAATTTCCGTTGATGGAATTTCACACGTGCATAACTTGTATTGGTCTCCAACTTCACATAAATTAAATCTTCCTTAAAATCAGTCAGAAAGTCTAAATCGTCGCCTAGTAAAATACTCATCCCTACTGTACGCCACCATTTTTGTTGATAGCAGCCGATGTGTATTTCCAACAATGCATTTCGCGAGCCCTATGTCACTCAGTTTCGGCAGAGAGATTTACGAGATGTGCGGTCCGGGAGGGGGATTAAGGGGATTATGATAGGGGGAAAAAGACTCTCGGTGCAGCGGAGTTCTTCAAAGGGTCCTCTTAGATGGGGTATCCATTTGTTTCAGGTCTATGGCTATAGCAAGCGCACTTACCTCTACACCCATTTACGCATAGTGCTGCGCAAGAATAGGCCCATGCACTCGCAGTATTAAGCGCTCTAACCTCTACGCGCACTACTGCGCGCTCTGAAAACGAGTTCAATAGTACTAGAAAATATTGCATTCCTTTTCATGAAAACGGGGGCAATAGGCTCAGTAAATGAATCACACGTGACCGCGCATGACCAATTATTTGATAAGGATCTGGGAGTGAGTTGTATAATGGTGAATAACTTCAATTAGATTGATACATCATAATTATATGAATCTTGAACTACATGATAGTTCATCCTAAAAATTCATTTTACTTTACGAAGGTATTCACCGTTTCTTCGTTAAACAAAAGGGTTTATATTATTACTTATACACAACATTTGTATAAACTAAAACCAATGCGACATATTAATCGTTAAGATATGTATTTTGTCAGTGAAAGTATTTGTGTATACACGTAATATATATACATTTCATAATAATTGTATCTTAGTAATATAGTCAGGTCAAGATATGGTTTGACCCCCCAAAAATTGCAACAAAAGGTTTTTCAACGGTTTCTAGTAGCATTCGACCTCAGGAATAACATACTAAAAGTCGACCAAAATCGAAGGTTCAGAAAGCTGTTATTTTCAAGATGGCGTCCAAGATGGTCGCCGATACCTAGAAATGGCCATAAATCACTTATTATCTATCCTAGTGACATAATTTTAGTGTCTATCCCATGGTTTTGGGGGTCAGAGAATCCATTGAGACAAGTAAGAATGGTTTGTAATGGTCTAGGAAACCCCCAAATCCAAGATGGCGTCCAAAATGGCCGCCATAACATAAAAATGGCCATAAGTCACTTATTATCCATCCGAGAGACATAATTGGGGTGTCTATGCTATGGTTTTCGGGGTCATAGAATCCATTAGGATAAGTTAGAACGTTAAGCAGTGGTTCAGGGAACCACGAAATCCAATATGGCGTCCAAAGGGCCACAAAACCACTAATATTTCTCAATAGAGGGCGCACTTTATAAACAGGAAATGAACTTATAATGTTTCTCTCACCCTTATGGTGTCATCGAACCCACTCCCCCCCCCCCCCCCAGCAAGAGGGTCAATTCAATTTTTGACAGGTCATTGTCAACACTGAGAGAGTGACCGAGGGAGGGGGGAGTGACAAAGACAAAGTAACAACTTAATACTAATATCTAGACACACATTTATAATACCTACCATACAATTAAAAATGTTTAAAACCTCGTGTTCTTCATGTCATCTTATGCTATAGCGCATACACATGCAGATCTTCATGTTCCTTTATTTTGATGAGGAATGTACTTTAGTAAGGAAAAATCATCTTCTACTTCACTATCAAGTGACTCGTTATATAGATTGCGGCATTCATCAAGTTGGCAAGGTCTACACACACACTGTTACATGGTAGTCCGTAACATATGCGGGTACAGCAAGGTGTGCCACAAACAGTACAGGAGTTGCAATGAATCAACTTATCAAGAAAGTTACTCGGTACAGCCTCCGTATTCAACATTATTGTCCTCTAATTTCCAGCCCCAGTATGTGACGTCCATGTCTTATAATTCACTCTCCATCCACGCCAGGAATTTGGCGGAGGCTGGCGTAGGAGGGAGTCGCACTGGCAATTTTCTTGACAAGCAAGTTGTATCGTTATGATGCAACTGAGTCATTTCAGCTACAGCAGCAACCAAACATGAAAGACATTGCTTTGATACCAAGTTCCTCAATTAGTTCCTGTGGCTGACTTAATTGGAAGAAGGAATGTACTAGCACTGGATTCTTATGTGGGGCTGTATTTCACAAGCTTCTGGAAGACTGCTCTCTTTCCGATTCCGAATATCCTGGAAGTCGAATCGCAACCAGTGTAGGCATGTCGAAAAAGTAGTTGTGAGCATAGATCTTTACCAGGTCCACTTTCAACGAACTGATTAATGTTATACACCTTCGGAGCCTTGCATTGCTCCATTGTAAGAGTGGAGGTATAGTTCTCTGCTATCTTCATCCGCGTAATGCAAGCGTAACACCAATAGGTCAGTGCCTTCTCAAATCAGAGTAGTAGACTGACGACGAAAAGAATTCACTGCAGCTTTAGCAATATGTACATCTGCATCTGCAGGGAAAAAGCTGTCAGAGGCAACGAGAGCAACAGCTGACAGAGAAGGATGGCGTAAACTTGTGATAGCCACATCAGCGCAGCTAGCGCCACCTGACTGACGAATAAGACATCTGCATCCCTGGATACATTGCTGACGGTGCAATTACCCTTCCTCAGTTCCTCACTAATGAGATTCATGAGTCCCTGCTTATTGCAGTCTTTTGATAAAAACTCATCCTTCTTGCCTGAGAATACTGTGTCTACATTGAATCTGACAACTGGATGGGCATTCTGCCTACCTCGCTGGTGTGTATTATCATTAATTGACGGCCCCTCCACCATAGCCGTCAAAAACTACATTTGCAGAACCATATAGTGGGGGGGGGGGGGGGGGGGTGTGAAATCAGGATATGATCGTGCTATTCTGCCAAAGCTGTCTCCTGTCTTCCATGGTATCCGATGCACCAAGAAACCACCATCAAGGACATACTGGTCTGTTTTCTTTCACGGCTTCACCCGACACTTTACTTGCATGATCGGTTGTAACATGAGCTAGCTGAGGCTTCTTAGCCTTCCGAATGACATTCCTAGCCTCGAAAAGTGCAGGTAGGAACGGACCGAGCTCAAAGCTCGTCACCTCTGCTACCTCAAGTTCCCCCCTATTTTTAACTACCAGGAACTGTTGAAACAGCAAAGCAAAGCAGCAATTATGGTTTGCAGGTACAATTTGAACTTTCAAAATCTCTCCCAGAGTCGTAGCTTTGGCTTTCCTTTTGAACGAGATTATTAAAACAGCATATTGGAAGGCTGCTGAGCTGAATAGCCCACTGAAAGGGATTGACTTGCAATTAGGTTGCTCCCAGACCTTCATGATTTTGCTGGAATCAATCGGTACCCTGACGAAAGGAACTGGACTTCGCATAATCCTTGGAACAGATAGCAGGGAACTATAATTCCACTCTTACAATCGACAGCCAAGGCTCCGAAGGTGTAGAACTGTTAGCAGTTGAAATTGGACCTGGGTACGGGATCTGTGCTCACAACTACTTTTTCTGGATGCCTACACCGATTGCGATTCAACTTCCCGGATATTCTTAAAGGAAAGAAAGCAGTCTTCCAGAAGCTTGTGAAATGCAACCTCACTTTGGAATCCTGTGCTAGTACTTTCCTTCTACCAAGTCAGCCAAAGTAACTACTTAGAGGAACTTGGTATCAAAGCAATGTCTGTCATGTTTGGTGGCCGCTGTAATGACTCAGTTGCATCATTACGATACAACTTGTTCGTCAGCCTCCACCAAATGCACTCCCTCAAAACATACTACCAAGCCCGGATTGGGGGGGGGGGGATTAGATTATAAACCCCTACCTATTTATAGGGGTAATTTTTCTCGAAGATAAGCCCACTTTTCACAATTTTCACAATGCAAACACCCGAAAATTGTGTAAACACGGACCCATGTTTAGGGATATTTTTTATAAAAATGGGACCCATGTTTAGGGATTCATTAGAGCGGCACACGCATGTATGTCTTAATATGTGAGTACCCCCCCCCCCTTTCTCGGGCTACCAAGTCATGGCATGGATGAAGAGTGAGAGGACATGGACGTCACAGACTGGGGCTGGAAATTAGAGGACAATCATCTGGTTCCACTAATGTCAAATACGGAGGCTGCACCTATAGTAATCTTCCTAAGTTGATTAATTGCGACTTCTGTATTGCTTGTAGCACACCTCGCTATACCTGCATATGTTACGGACTACCATGTAACAGTGTGTTTGTGGACCTTGCCAACTTGATGTATGCCACAACAATCCATATAACGAGTCACCTGATAGTGAAGCAGAAGATGATTTTTCCTTACTAAAGTACATTCCTCATCAAAATGAAGGAACATGCAGCTAGATCTGCATGTGTATTCGCTATAAGATGACATGAACAACACGAGGTTTTAAACATTTTTAATTGTATGGTAGGTAATATGAATGTGTGTCTAGATATTATTATTATGTTGTAACTTTGTCTTTGTCACCCCCCTCCCCCCCCCCCCCACCCCCCCCCCCCCCCCCCTTCGGCCATGGCCACTCCCTCAGTGTTGACAATGACCTGTCAATAGTTGAATTAACCCCTTTTCTGGGGGGTCGGTGACACCGTAAGGGGTGAAAGAGAAACATTATATCTTCATTTACTCTTTATTAAGGGCGCCCTCTATTGAGAAATCTTAGTGGTTTTGTGGCCCTTTTGGACGCCATATTGGATTTTGTGGTTTCCTGAACCACTGCTTAACGTTCTAACTTATCCTAATGGATTTTATGACCCCGGAAACCATAGCATAGACACCCTAATTATGTCTTTCGGATAGATAATAAGTCGCTTATGGCCATTTTTATGTTATGGCGGCCATTTTGGACGCCATCTTGGATTTGGGGGTTTCCTAGACCATCACAAACCATTCTTACTTGTCTCAATGGATTCTCTGACCCCCGAAACCATAGGATAGACACCAAAATTATGTCTCTAGGATGGATAATAAGTGATTTATGGCCATTTCTAGGTAACGGCGGCCATCTTGGACGCCATCTTAAAAATAACGGCTTTTTGAACATTCGATTTGGTCGACTTTTAGTATGTTATTTCTGAGGTCGAATACTACTAAAAACCGTTGAAAAACCTTTTGTTGCAATTTTTGGGGGGTTGGGGTGTTTTTTACCGTATATTGACCTGACTAATAGCGAATATTCTGATTGAAATATGTAGACAAATCTCGGCCAAAGATAATACGATGATATGTTCACCTGCATTATGCTGATATTTAATAAGTCTGTTTAATAATTGTTATACTACCTATACCGAAACAGTTAACCCCCAACTCTCTATTAATATGTATAGTCCGGTAAAAAAACGGTTTAGTCAATGGATGCTTGGCAAAAAAGGAGTAAGCAACAGGTCTTACTGACGTTGAAAAAGAATAAAACGGATTATATATTCATTTTCTCTAATGATTTAGACATTGGTGTCAAATTGAGGGAAATACATTTACCAGGATTTCGTTGAAGAAACCTAAAGGATGATTGTGGAAACATTTTTAAGTACACACTTTTTAAAGGGGTTATTAATGATTTAGGTGTTCCTTACAATAATATATAATTTCCCGCGAATTACCAAAAATGTAAGTGTTATTAAGAAATTTATAACGCCCAATGCTTTATTAATAACTTTAATGTTTGTTACAACATTTGTATTATGTTAATGATCTCTTTTGCTAAGTCTAGAAAGCCATTTTCTACGAGTTTGTCGATGAAATCTCGGTGCCACTTTGACGCCTGTTTAAAAGTTACGAAATCTTTAACTTCATTCTTGAACGAGGTTTCCATCTCCTTTGTCCGGTCTGCCACCCAGTCAAAGATCCATTGTGACGTCATATCGGAAGACTTGAGCCGTTTTATCCAACGCTCCTCGCTCTTCAGCAGACGTTCAAGAGATGTTCGCCGGGATCCATCCATTCCGTCCAGCATATCCTCGATGAAAGCCATGCTTGTCTCTCTGCTCTGGTATCGGCCTGTCAACATTTGATATAATCAGATTCATCAACATTTCAAGACATCTTGTTAGGTGTTCTGCCTAAAAGTCAAACAATCAATTATGGCTGTATGATATTCTTCATTCCGTCACTTTAATAACAAGTTCAAAATATTCAAGGTAAATCCCAATACTTTTGGACAACATAATGTCAACTTTAATCAGGTGTGATATGTTTTGTACCGTGCATTTATAAAGAAAAAAAGAAGATGGAGACTACAGCTATGAAGAAACAGAAGTTTTGTTGCGTTTAGCAAGTTTACAATTTAGTGTAAATTCAAGGTATATCAATTCCGATATTGAAAGAAAACAGTGGCATGAACAGCCATCCATAGTTAAGTCAAACTTATAGTCAATCTTAGTCTTTGTGAAACGCTCTCCAGAACTACTAATTTCGTTTAGATTTCAATGCATCAACATACCATTGATTACTGCAGCCACAAGATGTGTTTTGTTAATCTTCTGTAAGCCTTCTGCTAAGACTACACGATGATCGATTAAACCAGGACACACCCTCTTTTTCCAAATCTTCAATAGAGTAAATACTGAGGCCATGTTCCTGTCGGGTATATCTTTGTCAGTCAGCTCCAGTATTCTTTGTAGATCAGTATTGATGACTTCTCTATAATCATTGTCGTTTCTCGTTTTTTCAACGCTTATTGAAGTCAGAGTAGCATCTGACCGTGGTGTCTTCTGAGGACCAGTGTGCAATTCTTTTGCTTTCTCACCATCATTTGAGGGTGACTGTTCTGTTTGGACAACTGTTTCGTTTGTGCTTTCTTTTGCTTGCTTACTGTCTTCACTGCTCCCATGGGTATCCACACCATCCTCGGGCTCCTCATCTTGAGTGACTGCCGTTGCTATAGCAAATAGCTCACCGTAGCTCGGTTCAGAGGCTTGACAAGAGGAAGATTAGGAATTTAATTAATATTCAATGGATTGTTCATTTATTAAAAAACAAAATGTGAGTAAGTTCGGT
>JAVYIG010009414.1:7500-75000 GCA_035222895.1 Strongylocentrotus droebachiensis | reverse complement strand
ATTTCTACGAAAAATGTAAGGTCCGAAACATGCGCCAGAAAATTCTTAAGGTCGAACGTATACTTCAACTTAAGTAGAAAAATGAACAATATGGTTGCTGGAAAGCCGAGCACGAGTCAAGCATTATTCAATTTTGTTTCAGACTTTGACAATCTACTCCTAATTTTTTCAGTAATAACACTTGAATACTGAAGATAATGAGGCTTGTTTTAGGTCTACATCTGATATCCAAGGAAAATCGTTACAGTTTTCTTTTTAAAGAGCAGCCAGAGCTTCCACCCGTTTAAACAGAGAAAAATAACACCTAATTTTTCCTGGAATTTGAAGGAATTTTCTTAAAACTTTCAAAATGCCTCTTACGTGGACTTTCTATTTGGATAAATTGCTATAACGTTTGAATATGTATATGAATAATTTAGGGGGGTTATTTTGCTTTCTAATGGATCCGTAGAGCATGGCAGAGCTTATGGGGCCTGGTAGATCCCCTGCCGGGGAAACAGGGCGGAGCCCAAGGACCCTCTCGATTTTTAGCAATTCAGATGACCTTTTAGATGACCGTCTTGGGCGATGGAAACTCACACTCTCTCCTAGGAAAATTAAATACAACAGCGAGTTGTCTTGGGAATCACTTTTAACTTTATTAATGGGGTCCAGGGGTCCGCCTTATAGTCCGGGAGCCAGGAGGGGGTCAACCTAGCTGGAAAGGAAACCAATTTTGATGTGCACGGATGTAAAGATCGCATAGCCCCATATAACGAATTGACCGTCTGGCATGTCCTAAGTGGTGGGTGTGGCCAGGGGGAGGCCCCAAAGGGACGTGGGGAGGCAAGAGCGTATACTAGTACTCGTCTCTGAAATTCGGTGCTCCCCAAAAGGTAATAAAGATTATAATATGTTTACTAACATAGTTCTAACACACGGCAGGTTAAATAGGAAAGTATTTATTTCCGTTTGAGCATGCAAATTAGTAAATAATAATGAGTTTTAAGTAGTTTAAGCTTCAAACAACCACTCCTGTGAACTTTTTTTCTCATTTACTACATTTCTTGCTGTCTGCTGCCTCGAGGCCTGAGATCACTTGAGCAAAGAAAGGTAACAATGTATAGCAAGAGTACCAATTCAGTAAAGGATTAAATCCTTTTTATCCAGATGGATAACTCAACAGTATGGGCATCATCCCATAATATTGTGTCTATTATTAAGGGCGGTCCTGCCTTTTTTTAATGAGATGGAATGTTAAATCTGAGGGCTGTTTGTGCTCTTTAAAAGGAGCACACAATGGGGGCGGTGCGATTAAAAAATTTAGGGGATGGATAAGAGTTTTTATTGCTCACGATGGCTATCCAGGGGCCCTAATACTAATAGTCCAGGAGCCAGGGGGGTCAACCATGGACCTAGCTGGAAAGGAAACCAATTTTCATGTGCACGGATGTAAAGATCGCATAGCCCCATATAACGAATTGGCCGTCTGGCATGTCCTAAGTGGTGGGTGTGGCCAGGGGGAGGCCCCAAAGGGGTCAACAAATTGAGCTAGATCAGCTGGAAGGGAAACCATATGAAACCCATGCATAAGAGAAGATTTGCTATAGTCTCGAGGTACATTTATATGGGCAATGCAAGACGTTTAAAGTGGTGGAAGGTGCCTGCCAGACGCCCACAAAGAGGTCAAAAATGGAGCGATATCAACTGGAAAGGGGCCCATGAAACCAATGGGAAATTGTTCGGCAGAGTCCACAGATACACAAATGACCACTGACAGACGATTTATGTGGTGGGGAGTGCCTGCCAGACGCCCCTAAAGTGCACCAATCCCCAAAATTGAGTTAGATCAGCTGGAAAGGAAACCCAATGGAACATAAATGAAAAGATTCTCCTTCTCCTTGCGGGACTTATGTGAAAGACATTTTATAAGGTTTAAACGTCCCTTTCCTGCCCTCTTTCCCAATATGAAGACGATAAAAAATAAGAGCTACCCTAGGATTAAGTCTTGTGCCACTGTAAAAGTCAATGACGACCTTTTTCAAAATGTATCTGTCTTTATCTAGGCCTATCTATTGTTATTGAGTTATAAAAATTCCCAAAACAATCTCCAACCAAATGCTTAGATTTGGTAAAGTGTACATCCTGGCACATCCTGGATTGGTTTATGAACGTTTCATCAACCCCCACCTCCCCAACTTCTGTGTAGAATGCAAAGTAGTTCTGAATTTTGAAATAAATTAAGGCATAAGACATGAAAATAACTTTTATTCATGAGGTGGACAGTCATAGGTAAGGTAAGGTGAGGCATTTATTTATCAACATATCGCAGCCAATGGCTGAATTGCATGCATGATTTACAGATATTTGGTTTAAATATATTTTTTGTAAGCACATCATATTTACATTTCATTATTTAACAATAATTGGAAGAAAAATACTCAGTAAAACTCAGAAAGGGAAGAAAGAAATAAAGGGAAAATGTGGAGCAGGAAAATAAGGAGAAAAGAAAAGTTGAGGGATAGGGAGTGGAGAGAGAAGGGGAGAAGAGAAGGGAGAGAGAGAGAGAGAGAGACATACAGAAAGAGAGAGAGGGTGAGAGAGAGGGAGCGAAAGAGAGAGAGCGAGAGAGAGAGAGAGAGAGAGAGAGAGAGAGAGGGGGAGAGAGGGGTGAAGACGAACAAAGAGAGAGAGATATGAACACTAACACAGAGCTGGTATAATATAATACAAATTTAAAAATTAAAAATGTAATTGAAAAAAGTTATTTCATCCATGTTAGTGGGAATCCACTTCAAAGGAATTGATTTACAAAAAAGTAATTTTGAGGCAAAAGAAAAAATACATTTCCATATTTACAGGCAACATTCATCTTCAATTCACTATTTTGTGTGTTCTAATACTCTAAGTATAGTTTTTCAACATTAGAATTCAGCAGTTTGATAATTTGTGGCATTGCGCATTTGAAATAAATTAAGGCATAAGACATGAAGACAACTTTTATTCATCGTCATTATCATTATCATCATCATCATCATCATCATCATCATCATCTCTGTCATTATCACCATCATCATCATCATCATCATCATCATCTCTGTCATTTTCATCATCATCATCATCATCATCACCATCATCACCACCATCATAATCATCATCATCATCATCATCATCACCACCACCATCATCATCATCATCATCACCACCATCATAATCATCATCATCATCATCATCATCATCACCACCATCATCATCATCACCACCACCATCATCATCATCATCTCTGTCATTACCATTTTGTCAACGAAGCGAGTAACGTTTTATGATATATTTTAATTAATTCTTTATAGCAAATAAACTACATGAATTCTCGCTACCCCAAATAGCGATTCTGCCGAGATCCGGGGAAAATCCTGAAAACGCGCTTGCATTATGGGATAGCTTTTCGACATTACAGCTTCCTGTGCGATAGCGCAAACGTAAAACGCCGTCGCCACACAACGTGTATGCATGCCGAATATGTCGTCTGCTCGGTCTTGTTTTTTTTTCGCAAATATTTCAACGTTTATTTGAACATTTCATTCGTTGTTTTTTGCGTCTTTTGACATCAGTGACGATGGTTTTCTTTTGTGAGGCTGCACAGTGCTGGGCTCATGATTCCAAGCGTAAGAACCCTGAAAAATGGGGGTGGATGAAGGCCGTGACTTGGGATGGGACTCTATACCGGAAGTTGTAGTGACGACCCGAGCGAGTGAAAATTACCTCGTCTCGCGAATTTCGAGATTTTCGTACCTATTTAGGGTAGCGAGAATTAAGGGTGTACAATTCCATCACTGGTCCATGGCACAGTCACGAGGAATAGAAACAAATACCCAAGGCTCTCCTGATTCATTCAATTACAGATCGATCAATCGATCTTATTTACTGGGTGTAAGCTACAAATATGTGTAAACTATTGAAATTTCTCCCAGGAAGCATTAAATTTATAAAAGTTATTGTCCTATGGCGGACTAATGAATATTAATGGGTCAGAATGAATCAGGAGAGCCTTGGGTATTTGTTTCTATTCATCGTGACTGTGCCATGGACCAGTGACGGCCTGGTGGTAGAGTCGCTGCCCAATTTCAATTACAGATCGATCAATCGATCTTATTTACTGGGTGTAAGCCACAAATATGTGTAAACTATACTATAAATCTATTTTTCAAAGACATACAAACTGGACGGGAGTAATATCAGAATATTTTTTAGCAGAGTTTTATTTTGTGAACATTGCATGATTATAAATTTCATCGTCTTTAATTGTTTACATATACCCATTTCTTCCACTTTATTGTAAGTGATATCGCCATATAATGATGATAATAATATTAATAATAATAATAATAATGTCGGAAGTTGGAAATTTGTGAAAGTCTTTATTTTATGATGTTTAAGTTTAAAGCAAATTCATATTCTGCTTTCAATTAAGTGTTACGGATCGAGGTTAGATCGGATGTTTTTTCACTTGGAAAATTCCTTTTCCATAGTATGATGTGACCTGCATAGCCGAGTCAGGTGTTTAGTTCCGTTATACGCTAGATTGCGTAATGACATTAGGCCAAGTAGCAGTGACATTCCTTTTTATTGTATGCATGAATTAGTCCTTATGTTAACGTACGTACGTACGTACGCGGCATGGGCGAGTAGTTCTATCTTGTGTGTGGTTAGCTCAGACACCAATTGAGCATCCACATGCACGGACGTGTTCTAGGTCGGGCAAGCTCTGGTTTTGGAGATTCTTCGGGTATGTGAATTTATACTTGTAAATGTATTTTAATCTTAATTGAGACATTAAGAAGTTACTTAGGATTCGGAACAGAGTTTGTATAGTATTTTGCATTCGGTTAATTGGAGTGCATGGATGACTTTTTGCCACAATTTCTATGTCGTGTGTAAACGTTTATGAAACGTCTTTCGATGTAACAAGTTCATAACTATCAGTGAAATTGCAAATGATATTTGTTGAGATTGAGAATAGTCAGTGAAATCACTGTTGTATTTGCTTTGTTAATTATTTCATGTTTAATAATAACAAGTGCAGAAACTTGCTTGTTTTTAGTAGTTGAAGAGAATTATCAACTCAGTTAGTTTTTGTAGTTATGAACGTAGAGGGCAGCATTTTGTATACCAAGATGGCGGCGCCCATGAATCGTAGATACCGACTTATGGTATGAGGGTGTGTTTTTGTAATATAATCATAGATATTGAATCTTGATAGAGTTTTTCGTAGATAACATGTTACATTGTATATATATTTAATACTTAGTGTATTTTCAATGTAGGTTTCCATGGTTACGGGTGTATTGACTTTTCATTTACAGCTGGGAGATATGGGACTACAGCTGGTCCAGGCCTACATGTACTAGGTGATGTCTGCAAAGCTGCATTCTGCTCGTAGCAGTGGCGGGTAGAGAGTGACTGTGGAGTTTGCAGTCTGGTTGTTGCTTGACATTTGTTTGACCTTGGGTAGGCATCTTTTGATATTTGTTTGATATGTTTAATCAAACAGTGATAATTTTGATGTTTATAATGCAGTATAGTATAGTAATATTAATGAGCTTTCTGATTAATGCTTTACCATGTTTTGTAAATGCTTTCAAATAATATTATAAAGGATAATTTATCGAGGGAATGAATTGATTCTTTATCGGAGGGTTTGATAAGATAATTCACTTTATGGAGTTAAGTGTAATTTTATTGTCTTATATCTGGTTGATGATTAAGATGTTTTGAATATTTAGATAAATATTATTTGATTTTGAGGAATCTTTAACTAAAGTACGAGATACATATATTGTTTGTAACAATATATGATTATTCGATGATTATAGAAGTCTGTTTGGTTTTTATACAATACATGCATATTGAATATGTATGTCAACGATGATATTGAAATATTTGAAACTGTAATGTGATACAAGTGATTTATCACCGATTTTATCTGTATCTTTACAGGGTTTTTTGTTACGACACAGAATAAACCTCATAGACCTTAATCTGCTGTCCTGTCTCATCATTGAAACTACCGGTCCCTAGCAAGGTCCAACCCCCACCCACGACAGATTTGGCGACGAGGATGGGATAGCGACAGTAGAACGACAGAAACCCCTTGGTCTGGAGGAACTTCGGACTGATGAGATGCGATTCACACCAAAGGACGGGATCAGCGTGGAGATACGACGTCGAGCAAGATTTAGACCGATGAAGATGAAGCGAGGTCTGAACTCTGAACTTTGAAGTCTGAACACTATTGAAGCTCGAGGATACAGGACTTTGGGTATATTTAGCTAAGGCTAAGAGTTTTGCATGTGCATGTAATATTGTGTTCTGATGTTATAGCATATTTCCATGTGCATATACTGACCTCTTTTGTCCCTTGTGAATGAAATTTAGCCTTTGTAACGATGCCGACCGATACAGAGTCGATGGCGGGTATGATGCAGGCACTTACAAGTGTATTACAGGGCCTAAGTGTACAGCAGCCACCACCACCAGTGAAACTTGGAAAGTTTCGAGGCCCTCCAACAGCACCTGGCGAGTTATCTCTAGGGGAATGGTTAGCAGAGTTTGGTAGCTATGCAGAACATTATCGGCTTACTGGAAGAACGAAGGCTCGTTCATTAGTTGACCATTTAGCTGGAGCGGCGAAAGAGGAAGCTCTATGTCATGGGACAGAGGTCAGAGATGACTACGACAAGCTTGTCAAGAAGCTGGAGTCGATGTTTGGCTCAACCGAGTCGGTGTCTTCTCTCACGCAGAGTTTCCACAATCGTGATCAGATGGAGAAGGAGACTCTAGCTGATTACAGTAGGGTTTTAATGAGACTGTACAGTAGGATGGTGAATGCGGCTGGAAACTCGGACGAGAAAGCAGCACTCCAGAAATTGCAAGATAGCACCTTGAAGGAGAAACTTGTCCAAGGGGCAAGGGAGAAGTGGGCTAAAAGAGAACTCAGGAGGATAGAGATTAGCTGTAGGCAAAAGACATTCTCGGAGATGCGAGAAGAAATGTTAGATTTCTTTCGCGACCAGGAGCCCTCATCAAAAGCTGCACGAGCTTTTGAGGCCATCGCAGAAGCTGCGCCAGTCCCGGTGATGCAAGCTAGCAAGAAGGGGGAAATAGAGGTGCTGAAGGAGGATATTTCCAAGCTAGCACACCAAGTGTCTAATTTGGTAGGGATCGTCAGCAAGTTGACCGACAAGAATAACTTGCAGGTGCGAAGTAGTAACAGGGGTAATAGGGATCTCAAGTGCTTCAATTGTGGACAGAAGGGCCACACTAAACCCTACTGCAAGGAACCAACCCTATGCTACGGTTGTAGGAAGACTGGCCACATGAAAAGAGACTGTCCAGAGAGTGCACAAGCTGCAAACCCAAACCCAGGAGTTAACATAGGCAAGGTAGATTCCATGGCCACTGATGAAGGTTTGGCTGCCCGCTTGATTTCTCCAAGTCCTAGGAGCAGTGTTAACATTTGCGGTGAAGAGTTGGAATGCATCTTGGACTCTGGTGCTGAGACCTCGATAATTCCGTCTTCGGTTTACCATGGTCAGCTTGAGGAGAAGTTAGGGAATCCCAAACAGATGCCAGGGTTTTTCTTGAATGTAACAGGTATTGGAGGGGTCCAACTACCTATTGAAGGGTATGTGGAAGTGCCAATTGAATTGGAAGGACAGACGGTACTTGGTAGCTTCTTGGTCGCCAAGAATAGAGGTAATGGTACAAGTGCTCAACATTCTGTACTTGTGGGGTGTAATATCATGCATCGGATGAACACGGACAAGTTAATCGAAAAGTACCCTTCTCTGAGTGCACTGAGGATTCCACAGATTGCTAGGAAACGTGACAAGAGCGAAGTAGTTGCAGTTCATACTGGTCAGGCTGAAGTGCTGCCACCTTCTACAGTGAGTAGAGTTACTTGTGAGTTGAAGGAAGCGTTGGATATAGAGGTCCTGGTCCAAGACTCCATAGGGAGAAGTAATCCAACTCTAAGTGCTGTGGAAGGATGCCAGCAAGTTCATGGGAGATTTGTCGATTTGTTGCTGGCTAATCGATCAAATGAAGAAGTATGGCTGCCACCTATGACTCGAGTAGCTGAAGCAAGAGCTATCCAGAGGAAGCAAGAAATTCAGCTAGGTATGGAAGAGGATCGAGTACTTGTCTCTTTGTGCGATGTAGTCACAGTGGATGAGCCATATGACGAGGATGACAACGACAGAGTAGATCCACAAGTTGATAACCTCAAACTTCCTCTTGGTGTTCAGTTAGATGGATTGTCACCAGATGAGAAGCAGAAAGTATCTGAACTCTTGACGAAGCACTCTGGAGTATTTTCTGCAGGACCTTTTGACCCGGGAGAGTGTAGCATAGTTGCACATGAGATGGTATCTGAGAGACAGAAAGTGGAAGCAATGAAGGAAGAACAGAGACAACAGGGAAAAGAGAGAGGGTCTACTACTGTCTTAGAAGTAGGAGACAGAGTTTTGCTTCATCGTGACGCCTTCACAGGAAGACATAAGCTCGTAGACAAGTACTATGAGAGGCCCTATGTCATTGTTGCAAGGAATAACGAAAAGGATGTCTATCAGATATGCTCGATAACTGGAGGCAAAGCCAAGTGGGTCAATCAACGTCGACTAGTTAAAGATCCTCGTCAGGACAGAGGGAAAGATGAAATTTTCCCTTATCCTGAGGATGATTCTAACGTAAAGAGGAGAGTCGAGGATCGTGTTGCTGACAGTAAGGATGACGATGCCGATGACGACGTCGATGATGATAGCGACGATGACGATGATAGCAACGATGAAGATGACATCCTCCCTCGTTGGCTGTATCTTCCAAGACAGGATGACACGACTTCTGGTCTAGAAGTAGGAACACCTGTCCGACGCTCAGCAAGAGCTAATAAAGGTGTGAATCAAAACCCTTTTCGATTGCCAACTTCAGGGATTACTGGACTTCCCACTTGATATTGTAGGGATAAAGCTACAACACAAGCGGGGAAGGGGATGATATATATAATCAGTTTGTAAATATTATTTTTCAGCCCAGTTTGAAAGGAGTATGGAAACAAGTGAGGCTGAATAATAGCAATAGACATTTCTTTCAGTCAGGAATCTCTTTTTGATTATAGATTTTTTTTCTGAGAAAATAGCTGTGGTGCATATTGATATTGCAGATACAACTTTGCTAACGTTTCTTTTTCCATTGTAGCGTACATTTGATATTTAGAGACATAATATTGATATGTGAAGTTGTAATGGAGAAACAAGATTTTCAGTTTCTTTGATATTTGGAGAGTATAATATTGATATGTGGAGTTATATAGAAACAAGATTTTCAGTTTCTTTGATATTTAGAGAGTATAATATCAACACACAAAGATTTTATACACTGGACGGTTTGTTGATTGGTTTAAAATATGAATACATCTACAATAGTCAATGCATTTGGTATTTTTTGGTGTAAATACAGGATCTATTGTCGAGGACGACAATGTGGCAAGCAGGGAAGATGTCGGAAGTTAGATATTTGTGAATGTTTTTTTTTGTACATACATGATCTATTGTCGAGGACGACAATGTTGCAAGCGGGGAAGATGTCGGAAGTTGGAAATTTGTGAAAGTCTTTATTTTATGATGTTTAAGTTTAAAGCAAATTCATATTCTGCTTTCAATTAAGTGTTACGGATCGAGGTTAGATCGGATGTTTTTTCACTTGGAAAATTCCTTTTCCATAGTATGATGTGACCTGCATAGCCGAGTCAGGTGTTTAGTTCCGTTATACGCTAGATTGCGTAATGACATTAGGCCAAGTAGCAGTGACATTCCTTTTTATTGTATGCATGAATTAGTCCTTATGTTAACGTACGTACGTACGTACGCGGCATGGGCGAGTAGTTCTATCTTGTGTGTGGTTAGCTCAGACACCAATTGAGCATCCACATGCACGGACGTGTTCTAGGTCGGGCAAGCTCTGGTTTTGGAGATTCTTCGGGTATGTGAATTTATACTTGTAAATGTATTTTAATCTTAATTGAGACATTAAGAAGTTACTTAGGATTCGGAACAGAGTTTGTATAGTATTTTGCATTCGGTTAATTGGAGTGCATGGATGACTTTTTGCCACAATTTCTATGTCGTGTGTAAACGTTTATGAAACGTCTTTCGATGTAACAAGTTCATAACTATCAGTGAAATTGCAAATGATATTTGTTGAGATTGAGAATAGTCAGTGAAATCACTGTTGTATTTGCTTTGTTAATTATTTCATGTTTAATAATAACAAGTGCAGAAACTTGCTTGTTTTTAGTAGTTGAAGAGAATTATCAACTCAGTTAGTTTTTGTAGTTATGAACGTAGAGGGCAGCATTTTGTATACCAAGATGGCGGCGCCCATGAATCGTAGATACCGACTTATGGTATGAGGGTGTGTTTTTGTAATATAATCATAGATATTGAATCTTGATAGAGTTTTTCGTAGATAACATGTTACATTGTATATATATTTAATACTTAGTGTATTTTCAATGTAGGTTTCCATGGTTACGGGTGTATTGACTTTTCATTTACAGCTGGGAGATATGGGACTACAGCTGGTCCAGGCCTACATGTACTAGGTGATGTCTGCAAAGCTGCATTCTGCTCGTAGCAGTGGCGGGTAGAGAGTGACTGTGGAGTTTGCAGTCTGGTTGTTGCTTGACATTTGTTTGACCTTGGGTAGGCATCTTTTGATATTTGTTTGATATGTTTAATCAAACAGTGATAATTTTGATGTTTATAATGCAGTATAGTATAGTAATATTAATGAGCTTTCTGATTAATGCTTTACCATGTTTTGTAAATGCTTTCAAATAATATTATAAAGGATAATTTATCGAGGGAATGAATTGATTCTTTATCGGAGGGTTTGATAAGATAATTCACTTTATGGAGTTAAGTGTAATTTTATTGTCTTATATCTGGTTGATGATTAAGATGTTTTGAATATTTAGATAAATATTATTTGATTTTGAGGAATCTTTAACTAAAGTACGAGATACATATATTGTTTGTAACAATATATGATTATTCGATGATTATAGAAGTCTGTTTGGTTTTTATACAATACATGCATATTGAATATGTATGTCAACGATGATATTGAAATATTTGAAACTGTAATGTGATACAAGTGATTTATCACCGATTTTATCTGTATCTTTACAGGGTTTTTTGTTACGACACAGAATAAACCTCATAGACCTTAATCTGCTGTCCTGTCTCATCATTGAAACTACCGGTCCCTAGCAAGGTCCAACCCCCACCCACGACAATAATCACAATTTTGTTCACTCAGGCTAGCAACATCAGTATTAATACTACTATTTCTGCGGGCCTTGCAATTATCCTTACCCAGCAATTGCCAGGAACCCATTTACACCTGGGTGGAGAGTGGCAAATATGGATTAATGCCTTGCCAAAGGACGTTAGTGCCGGGCTCTCAACCCTTGGATTGGTTTGGTTTGGTTTCATTTTCCGTATAAACAAACATAATACATACACATGAACACAAACAATAATTGTAATTACTTTAACAAAAATACGGATGAATAGCTCTATAGGACCATTACATTATTAATTGGCTCTAATCTTCCTAGCGTCCCAGATTGAGAGGTTTTCTTTAGGTCATAATGTTTTTTTCTTATTAATTTCTATCTTTGAATGTATTCTTGCAATTGTTATGTGATAGTTGTTTTAACATTGCTATTCATTACATGTGCTTTTGTTGTAAAAGTATATGTAATTCAGCCCTCATGCTGCCATTTTCAGTTTGCTCAATAAACCATTCAATTTAATTCAATGAATCAAGTAAATGGCCCACGACACCTCCACATGAAAGACCTAAAGGTAATTTAAGATAAGTGCTTTTATCGCCTATCAAGAATTAAGAAAGTTAAAATTCCTCTTCTCCCTTGTGTATACCATGTCACTTTTCAGACATGGATATTCTTTGGTGTTAGACCTCCTTCCTTACCACAGTCACGATGACTATGTTAAAATTAAAAAACGAATAAACAAAATCATGATGTCAAGATATCATCTAATGCAATACCAATAGTTGGCTTTCAGAAGAAATGGGAAAACGCAACATTTATTCCTGGAAGGAGAACACAAACATTATAAAAGCATCCTTGGTATAATGATTAAAATGTAAAGAAATAATGTGAAGTGAATTTCGAACCACTCTTTGAAAAAAGACAAACAATACCAAACATAATGTGACAGCTCAAAAAGAAACCACCGGACCATAATAAAATCAAGATAAGAAAAATGATACGAGACGATTATGTCACCCTCTCCCGGAGATTCATCAAGGAAAATAAAAAGGACAAGTTGTCGATGTTGAAGTAGACGATAGCGTTCATCATCTTGACCGAGTAGCTTATGACGATTGAATCATCCTCACGAATTCTGAATGGTAGAAAAGGAGAGGACAAAAATGCAGTGAATGAAAAGAAACAAGTCAACGCAAAGCGTACATGTAGCATCCCCTCACCAAAATATGGCCTACATGTATATACGTCAGAGCAAGTTACCTCTATTAGACTATACTAAAGTGCGTCTGAGAAAAAACGAAACCGAGAATTATCGATGTTTTTTTTATCATAACTTAATCACAATTATAATTAATGACACATATTTTTAAAGCTTAGATCCTCTTCTTTATTTAATGCAACACATATGATGCATATTTCATGCATGAATGATTAACAAACAATTTGAAAAAAGGGAACCCAAAAGTCATTTTGCGAACGGTATTTGAATTAGAAAGAGAAAATCACATTTCTAGAAAGTTCAGGAAAAATGCGCCAGGAATAACAACGTTTTGTTTGTTTATTAATGCTTGCATTTCCATGATTTCATTAAACGAATTCGTTTTCACTGGCTGCCTGCCTTTTTGAGCAAAAAACAGAGTTGATAAAAGACTCAACTCCGTTTCGTTGACAATCAGCCATGCATTAAGTCTTACGTCTAAATGTTTTGGACCAATTATCGAAGGTTCATTGTGTATTAAATAAGAATGGGTGTATACTGTCAGCTGACTGAGGTTTTGACATTGGGGGAAAGGGAAGAAAAAAGAAGACGCCTGGGCCCCTCCCCATACCCTTCCTCTGATTAGCAGCCTTTCAAATTCGTATTTCATTTTAAGAGGAAGATCGGTGCCCCTCCCCATATCATTCCAAAATGCACTCACCTCCACGGCCGATTTTACCGTCCTTATTGGTGTCGGCTTTCTCGATGATTGCATCGATTTCCTCCTTCGTCATCGGTGGATCGGTGCATGCTGACAACGCTTTTCGCAGCTCTTCAGGACTGCAAGCAAATAATTAGCAAAATACAAGTATATTGAGATCACTTTCTCCAAATTTGGATTATTCCATTGAAGTCATTGACTAAATTATCGAATATACTTTTAAATGTATTGAATATTGATCCAGCATAGAGGTGCTAAATCTGATCTCGACCATACCATATGGAAAATAAAAATAAGGTCATTTATCTACTCTTGTACAAACATATCAAGCACAATAATCATCTCCATCCGTCCGGACAATCACGACTCGGGTACAGACTGAAAACACAAAACTATCCAGACAACTATCCCGTGATACAAATTTACTGATACCCGGATCATCATCCCTAAAACAACTATTCTGTTTGCACTATCCTAATGAGGAATATAGGGTATGTTCTCCCAGGTAGTAGATCGTAGTTTTCCTTGGAGCTAGTATTGTTTGGTTGATAGTTTAAGAGAGAGAGAGGGGGAGGGGGAAGGGAGATGGAGGGAAGGGCGGTGGAGGGAGGGAATGGGAGGGTCATCTTCAGGGATTTAGTTTCCAAACACGCTGTTTAACGTCTTTAGCAAGAAATTGATCCCATAATTGATCCAATAGCGGAAACTTGGTCGGACAATCCATTGGATGTTTTTCTTCTATCTATTGCCATCCTCATAAAAGACTTTGAAAGCAACCCTTCTTATACCCCTTCACTCCTTAAGACTACCCTATCAGTATATAACTGTCCATCTTACCTGAGGGCTCTGTCCTTATCCTTGTCCAAGGCGTCGAAAGCTTTAAAGTATTGTGTTGCTTTCCCGCGCATCTGTTCTGCCTTCCTCATCAAAATCTCAGAAAAGTCTATAGATCCGCTACCTAGCCGAATGAAGAAAAATAGACTTCTTAGTTCTCACACGAGTCCTTTTCGAATAGTGATTCATCTTGCATTCTTACTGCTCGATTCAATGCACGAAGATTAGATCAGATAATTCACTTAAATACTGAATGCCTAATGAGTTGAGACATCTTAAAGGTAGAGACCAGTTTTGGAAACGCCGTGTTCTCAAAAAATGAAATGGAAGCTCTAATGACCAATCATGTGAAATAATATGTTTTGACTACTATGTGATGATACAAATTTTGCCGGGAAACCACCTACTAATTGATTTATTTGGTAAATTATTATATCTATCTGGACTGGATAGAGACCTCGTAGTCCCATATACATCTTTTTGTGTACAGTGCTTGCAACTTTACCAAGACTGGGCTAAATTTCGTATCATTTTTATGATTCTAGAACCTTGCAGTACACACCAATACTTATATGCTAGATGATCGACCTTTTCTGATCGATTCCACAACGTTTCTTTCACAATGCAATAGCATGAACAGATCTGGTCTATACCTTTAAGGTGATAAAAAGTAAACACTTTTATGTTGAAATAAAGAGAGAGCAATCTCTCAGCTCTTTTCGTCAACAAGAAAAGAGTATGATTTAGGTGATACTGTATTATGTAAGGTACGAACAATTATGACCAATAAAAGTATTGAGACAAAAACAGTAGAGTTCCAGATTAAAGTTCTGCATAATATTCTGTTCAAAGGCTTTGCAAAATGAAGATAAAGCCTTCACCAGAATGTACGTTTGCCTGCCAAAATTCAGAAACTTTAGAACATGTGCAATTGCAATGTAGCTATGATCAGACGTTTTGGATTTAAACCAACATTTTGTTGTCCATGTTTGACTTATCTTTCCTTGATGAAATATCACAGTTATAGTGGGACATTTAGAAAAGCACCCACACAGTATAACAATTAATAAAATTTAAAGAGTAGACAACGATTTAAAATGGTTTATTGACAGGCTGACAAAATGTAGGTCAAGAGGTTGTTTACATTTTTGAGGGAAATTCACGCGCTAGGAAATGTAATACTTTGTATTACATTGGAAGGAAATGTACAAGCGTATGTACGCTTATCAAGCAAGCGCGGAAAATACCGCCAGCAAATTAAAAATAGCACGAAAGGGCTTTCATTCTAGTTATGGCTTTCATTTTGAATGGACAAGAATACAAATTTACGGAGTCTAAAACATTATTAGAGGATTTGGATTAATACTAAAGTTAGCACTGCACTGGAATAATAAGTTGGATATATAACGCTGAATTATTTCTTCTCGTGAGCGACCAGCGGGATTATACTCGGGTTTTGGGCTGGCCTTTGTCGTTGGGCCTGATTAGAAAGGAGAGTCCATAATTATCATTATTTTGGCCTGGTCGCACATCACACAGTGGCATCACGGCATAGGCGGGATCGAATGCTGCGTTTCACGGACGTGGCAGTCACCGGCAGTGCACCACATCGCCGGGTGAGTATCTCTTTAAGGGAATCGAAAACTGATCCGAGGGGAAACGGTTGCACCATTTCAATACACGAAATTGAGGAGGGTAGTTGTCCCGTAAAGGCGGCCCTTAGATATTTGAAAATGCGCCCGGGAAGTGCCAGGGGAGGCTTTCTTTTGCTCATATGGTTCGCTTCCTCTCACCAGGCATGAGTTCAGTGCCATGATAAAGAGATGCATGTCATACAGAGATATGTTGGCGGCGGAGTTTTCCTCCCATTCTTTTCGTATAGGTGCGGCTACAACCGCTGCTATGGCGGGCTGCTCGGACGCCCAAATACAGCACATGGGTCGATGGGCTTCCTCCGCGCATCGCAGATATATTGATATGGTTGTTTAAATATGAGCAATGTTGCAAAGTACCGTTGGGGTTGATTTGATTTGATTTGATTTGATTCGCCAGGTATACGTACAAAATATAAGTGAATGATGAGGTTAACGTGTCCGGGGCCAATAATGTAAGGGTGAGGCCGCATACACAGGAATGAATATATGTACAACACACAGAGGAATAAGTCCCTCGCCTCGAGAGGTTAAATAAGCTAATAATAATAATAGCAATAATAATAATAATGGTGCTACAACATGAAAATGAAAACGAAGTCAAGCAGACAACAGACATACATGCAGAACAAGAGCAAGAAAACACTAGAAATGCAATCGTGTCACAACGATGTGCGTGCAATGACGCCGTGTTTCTACGTGTCAAACGAATGAGCTTCTTTCGCCCTATCCAGAGCAATTTGTACGAAGTCTGTAGCTTCTGTGATAGTGGAGATAGGTAGGGCGAGAGTAAGGCCTCAACAGTGACCTTGATGGGATGGTAGTGACTATGCCTACGAAGTTTGAAAGAAATTGGGATAGGGGAAAGGACGTAACGGCTCGCAAGCACTGCATGCAAAAACCAAGGGGATTTGGTGCATGTTCGTTTTTGCAAAAAAGATCGTTCTTGGGGTCAAAAGCGTGAACCCGATATGCCCCATAGAATATGCGTGTAATGCATGAGCGGAAAACGTACAGGATCTGTATTATGACCGGAGTTAATTTTTTTTTTTCTCTCTCTCTTTATGTCTCTTTATGGGCCGTATTTGGTATCATTAGAAAGAGAATTTCATGATTGTTATTGTAAACTAGACCTCTCTTTTTTTTCTTTTTTTTTTTTCTATGATAATCTTATCGAAACACGTGATTTAAAATAGATTTATAGGACAAAATGGCGTCTTAAATAGCCCGATCGACCAATTTTAAAAATCTGGCGGACGTTTTAGGGGCGAAAAGCAGTCTGAAAAAATGACGTCATGCCGATACGTGTTAGATTCGGGCGGAAACTCGGCGGAATTCGTGTAGTGACCTTTGTTCAAATGCGATTTATTCACAATTTTCTGTGTGAACATATACTATACTTGGTATCATTCGAAAGGGCACTTCATTGCGGTCAGTTTGACACCATTGTTATCTTCGCGCAATGTATTGCACGCATTAAACGCGCTATTATGTAATGCATAGTAAATTCATAATTTTTGGCGATTACTTTGCGCTGACATATTCGAATTTTACCAAACTTAGTAAACAGTTGTCACGTATAAGGATACATATGTCTGCCAAGTTTCATTGATTTAGGTATAAAGATCGCCATTTTAGAGCAAGTTGAGGTTATTTCAGAATTTTCTTGAAAATGGCGAATTTGGAGGGCAATTTTCTCAAATTTGGTCAGTGATAGGGTATATAATTTTGTAAATGGCTGGAAAGGGCATATCATCAAGTATCTAAATCCAAAAAAGGGTACGGGTTTGCCAAGCCATTATGGAGATGCGGCCACAGAGAGAAAGCCAATTCCCAAAACTTTAGAGGGCGCTATTTATGTTGTGCAAATCCATTGGAGCGTGAAATTTGGCATGGCTATATATGCAATTATGAGATAAAGATACTGTGAGATTTAAATACAAAACGGAATTCATATGAGAAAGTTATGGCAGTTTTAGATTATTTAGGGGTCCATTTTTCAAGAACTTGAGAGATTTTTGACGAAGTCGGTTTCAGATTTGAATTTTGAGTACGAAGATGGCATTTTGAAGGTCAGGTTATACGTCGCAGACAAAAGAACATCTCTTAGACTATATAGAGGAATTTGTTAGAAGTTTGTAGGATCTAGGATAGTGGAGATAGGAAGGAAGAAAGAAAGGCCTTAAAATTGACCAGAAACGGACAAAATGGCGCCTGGACGGTTATGCATGAGTGATTTCGAAAATCGAAGAATGTAGTGACCTTGATGAGATGTTAGAGACTATGCCTATGAAATTTAAAAAAAAACGGACATGAGGAAAGGGCATAATTAGTGATGACAAGCACTACGTGCAAAACGAATGGGATTTCTGGACGATAAGGAAAACCAGGAGAATATTCATGGGGCAGAATGTGAATGAAAACAAGGCAATGACGAAGGTCGTCATTGCAACAATGGGATTTCAAGTTTACATTAACGCATGTTCTTTGGAATACAAAATGCTGCCCAGTCCTCTTTTCTTATTTTGTCCACAGAACAAATATGGATAGTAGGCGACTCTATCGTTTTCTGGGCCCATCGCAGGGCGGAGCGTACTGGCTGCGCCGATATGGAGTTGGGGACGGTCATCCATTGGGCTGGAAAGCGGGGCCTTCGCTTGGACCAAACAAACGCATGGCTAGAGTTGATTACCAGTGGCCTGACGAAGCCGACCGTTTTAGTGTTACACGTTGGCACGAATGACATGGAGGGATGTTCGAAGAGGGCGATGGCGAATGCGGTGAACAGATTAATCACATCGAACACTGAGACGACAATAATATGGTCTGACATCCTAGAACGGGTAGAATATAAATGCTGTAGTCCGGAAGAAGGACCGCAATGGCTCCTCGCTGCAAGCAATAAAAAAGTATATCGCTACCAATTTCGATGTGCAGATGGACCGACAGTTGCTATTCATCAACGAACGAACCGATACGCTCGCGCCTTGGCCGGCAGGAATGGGGGAAAGGCCATTCCACACCCCGACATAAGGCATAAGGATAGGGCTTTATATAGGCCGGACGGATTGCATCTCTCCAATGAGGGTTTGGACAGGTTTATCACTGACCTGAAGGAGGGCCTGTCCTATATCGGTTCATCCAAGTAGTTAAACAATGATAATGTTACAAAACACGTTGTTTGTTCTTATATTTCAATGTTCTTATAGTTCAGTGTTCTTATATTTCAGCGTTCTTATATTTCAATGTTTAAGTCTGTTCGGGTAGCAAAGTAAATCCCGCAAAAAAGTTTGAGTCCGGCACCGCAAGATCATGTTTTCGTTGTTGGGATAAGAGTGCCTTATTTTGGGAGTAACAAAGTTGTGGAGAGTAAATAATGGTTATATGGGGCAGGTTTAGGTGGACATTGGTAAATGACCAGTTTTGCGAATGCTTCATTTCGAAATGGGCATTAACGGTTTAGTCATGCACTTCTTTGAGGGGAATGAATTAGGCATAATGATGTGCCGGTGTTGTAGAGATAAGCTTATTACGATACTCTGTAGTCTGTTAGAGGGTTATAAATTAGCTTAAGGGCGAAAAAGTACATGCCTGTACATGTACATTGGTTAATTTGGCCAATTGAAATGTTAATTCCACCAAAGTGTAAATAGTTAAGCATAGATATTCCCTTAGTGCACAGAAATCGTTCATTACAACAAGTTAATACGCGTCAGGGGACAAAACCTAATGAGGTATGACGTATTTGTTTTCATTTACATACAGCCAATCAGAGCCCATTGGGGGTACTGATTAATGAATATTCATATAACTATCACGAGTTGACCTTATTCGCATACGCGCAATGTAAAACGGATTAAACCAATTAGCGCGTAGTGTGCACATTGCATACGCGCGCGCCAGTCGTTGAGAGCCGTTGGGAGGTCATAAGGAATGAATATTTATGAAGTGATCACGCGCTAACCTTATGCGACATCATACTCTAACGATAGTTATCCAATCAGCATCGCGTATTACAATTGTTACACGCGCATGCTATTGTGTGTACACCTATGGCATGGGCAAAATGGCCTTGCTAGGTAGTCGGATTGACAAGGTTTATGAATATTGACAAGGTACCTATGGCGAATTTTTGCAAATTGCCACGAAATTTCTCATGAATATGCATAAGGATCTGTTGCAACTACCTATGTAGGTTTTTTTGTGAATGAACAACGTGTCGACAGTGAAACGCCCCGCCAAAGTTGGAAATCCGGTTGGAAATATTCCACCTCGCGTCAATGTGAAAACGCGTGTTGTGGCAGGCTAATTGCCCTAGAAAGTGCCCTGTAAGCTATTTTTCTACTACAGCAAGTCTTATACCTGAATTTTCATTAAAATCGGGTTCTTTTGTACATCAAGATATATTCGGGGAGATATGAGCTCGTAAAATGGACAGTGTGTGTAAAAGCCCATACCTGATTGTGCCCCCTTTTGTGGTGCGTTTTGAATACGCTTGGCCTCTATGGAGATGTCCCTCAACTTATTGTAATGTGATGACAACGTTGTGATTTGGCGGCCGATCATATATAAATATATTCTCGTTTGGCGGTAATTTGTCAAATTATGCCTTCAAATCACTAATCACATGGTACTGATAAGTTTATTGATCAATAATTGTCATCCGATAATTTTCGACCCCACTCAATTTTTACATGCGAGGGGGTTGCCAATGTATATTCAGTCGAATTTGTTCGCATGTCAATTCTTAGTTTTCCGGCCCCCATTCGATTTGAATGCGGGGGGACCTAGTTGTACCTACACACTTTCAAACTCAGGGTGTCACGCTTTAATCTTAGGCATCATCCGATCTTACAGGCGGAGAGGCTGGTATATATATATACATCTATATTCTATAACTTTAGGCATCACTCGATTTTATAGGCGGGGGGGCTGATATAATGACTTAATGTATATAAGTTTAGCCTAGGCATCACTCGATTTCATAGGCGGGGGGCCTAGCATAACTTTAGGCATCACTCGATTTTATAGGCGGGGGGCTGATATAATGACTTAATGTATATAAGTTTAGCCTAGGCATCACTCGATTTCATAGGCGGGGGGCCTAGCATAACTTTAGGCATCACTCGATTTTATAGGCGGGGGGCTGATATAATGACTTAATGTATATAAGTTTAGCCTAGGCATCACTCGATTTCATAGGCGGGGGGCCTAGCATTGCATTTGTAAGCATTTTGTATGATTCAATATATCTGTGTTATTTTGTTATGACACCCAGAAAATCAAAATGTGCAAAATAAGCGTCCATCTCAAAATGTTAATAAAGCCACGACATAAACGCAAATTTGGTTGTTTGTTATTTTTGTTAGCCGTGAATAATAAAATTTAAAGAGTAGACAACGATTTAAAATGGTTTATTGACAGGCTGACAAAATGTAGGTCAAGAGGTTGTTTACATTTTTGAGGGAAATTCACGCGCTAGGAAATGTAATACTTTGTATTACATTGGAAGGAAATGTACAAGCGTATGTACGCTTATCAAGCAAGCGCGGAAAATACCGCCAGCAAATTAAAAATAGCACGAAAGGGCTTTCATTCTAGTTATGGCTTTCATTTTGAATGGACAAGAATACAAATTTACGGAGTCTAAAACATTCCCACCACCTCCCCATTATCTCCACCAATAAAAGTATTTTTAGTATATTAGTGGCATAAATTAAGTATTGCTTGGTGGTTCGAAGTAGCCAAGGTATACGTATTAGTACGGAAAGGATTTAGGGTTTCAGGTATGAAAGGTACGGATAGGGTTTATGTAATAAATTGGTCAGTGATTTATGAAGTTAATGCAGAGCCGGGGGCATTTGGCCTGGTCGCACATCAACTTGCGTCGTGCACAAAGAAAGTGGGCCGTAGGGGAATTTTTCCCATTGGGTTTCGCCCCTACCCGGTTTTGTATGGGTAAATCACTAATCACATGGTACTGATAAGTTTATTGATCAATAATTGTCATCCGATAATTTTCGACCCCACTCAATTTTTACATGCGAGGGGGTTGCCAATGTATATTCAGTCGAATTTGTTCGCATGTCAATTCTTAGTTTTCCGGCCCCCATTCGATTTGAATGCGGGGGGACCTAGTTGTACCTACACACTTTCAAACTCAGGGTGTCACGCTTTAATCTTAGGCATCATCCGATCTTACAGGCGGAGAGGCTGGTATATATATATACATCTATATTCTATAACTTTAGGCATCACTCGATTTTATAGGCGGGGGGGCTGATATAATGACTTAATGTATATAAGTTTAGCCTAGGCATCACTCGATTTCATAGGCGGGGGGCCTAGCATAACTTTAGGCATCACTCGATTTTATATGCGGGGGGCTGATATAATGACTTAATGTATATAAGTTTAGCCTAGGCATCACTCGATTTCATAGGCGGGGGGCCTAGCATAACTTTAGGCATCACTCGATTTTATAGGCGGGGGGCTGATATAATGACTTAATGTATATAAGTTTAGCCTAGGCATCACTCGATTTCATAGGCGGGGGGCCTAGCATTGCATTTGTAAGCATTTTGTATGATTCAATATATCTGTGTTATTTTGTTATGACACCCAGAAAATCAAAATGTGCAAAATAAGCGTCCATCTCAAAATGTTAATAAAGCCACGACATAAACGCAAATTTGGTTGTTTGTTATTTTTGTTAGCCGTGAATAATTACATATCGCGGAAGAGGTTTACGGTACACCATAATTAATTACATGTTAACAATAGCAAAACAATGTATATACCTGTGCATAAACAAGAAAAACAAGCCAATCATTGACTGTCCTAAAAGAATGCTTTTTACTTCGTATAAAGAAGAAAAATGTATAGCAAATCAAAAAGGCAAGCTCTTATTTCACCATAGAAAATAGAATTGTGTACTACACTTTTTTTATTTTAATTAGTTTTACATTTTACTACAATTATTGTTGACCTGATGACCTCTTGTATAACCCGTCATGAAAAGACGTTCAAGCTAGCAATTGATTTATATATATTGATTTATATATATATATTATATTTGACATCAATTATGTAAAAGATTTAAAGTATTCTTGAGTCCATGGTATATGTTTTGTGAACCGAAAAGTATCAATTAAACATCTTTGAAATATCGTTTAAAAATCACCTAAAGACATCCCCTTTTCAGGCTGCTTCCTGTCGTGTGACGAACTCTCAACACGGAATGAAAAGCCAGCACCCCCAATTGACTGTTTTAAAATCACAGACTTCATTGTTAACGTGTTAAACTTCTTTTCCAGATTTTGCAACCAATATTAAATAAAACATGTTTTATACTTTAAGTCATAGATTATTAGACTTCAATTTACGTGTTGTGGTCAGTTTCATCATCTATTTTGTTGTCATTTCCTAAGTCTTCACTATGAACTCACCATCTTTATCAACCATACTAATCAGTTCGTCAATCTTTTCCTGAGTCAAGTCTATTTCAATTGATTTAAACGCTGCCTTCAACTCATCAGGACTGATTTTGTTATCGCCATCCGCGTCTATTGCTTTGAAGTGGCTTTTGAATACTAAAAGATGTAAAATAACAAAGTTAAAAATAAAGTGTAAATATGGTGTCAGTCAGACAGGGGAGGAAAGGAGTAGAAGATGTGTGTAGGAAACATCGAGTAATATACATAATATATATATATTATATAAACTAGCGAAAGACTGGCAATTACAAAATAAAATAAAATACTTCTACATGACTAGAAATTATTGGATTGCATAAGAATTTGATTTCATCATTAGGCGTTATTTTGCTTGATTTCTTCAGTATTGCAATCTTCAAATTGCAAGCAGGCGTGATGGCTCAGTGGTAGAGCGGTGGTCTCATAACTGGGAGGTCCTGTGTTCGAAACCAAGTCGATGCGCTGGTGCATTAATACTCGTTAACAAGTCCCTCGGAGGGGATTGAAAGCCGTCGGTCCCCTGGTTGCTATACTTACAAGCACAAACATGCTTTCTTAGCATTCAGGTAAAACAAACAGACCAACCAACCAACCACCCAACCAATATCCTCTCATGTTAACGAGAATTTTGTTTATCCGAAAAGACTAGCTGTTATTTTCACATCTTTAGTGATCTTGTTTTCCTTTGATGCTCTTCGAGAGCTTACACTCTACTGCTATACTAGTATCATGTTTAAGATTGTTGTATAACACCCTCTTGTAATAGATTTGGTCTCCCACTTTAAACATTGAAAAAGTCGGTCTTTTTTTGTTCGTACCTTTTTTTTGCTCCTCGGTAAAAAATAATTGGAAAGCCTGTAAAGAAAAAGAAATAAACGAAATTAAAAGAGCATTATTAGTGATGAGCGAACTACACGTATATTGTCAAATGCCGTATTGTGCTTCATTGAATTATTATACACCAACGTAAAAGGGAAACCTCAAAGAGAAAAAATACCATTACATGGGTAGGCCCTTATGCCGTTACATTGTGATTAGATTATCAGGGATGATTTCATTGCTTGTTTCCTTCTTTACATGGTCCAAGAAACTGCTTAAGCATAATACTTTGCAGTTGGGTGTGATGGTATGAATATTTATTAGGAACGGCCGTTGAAGCTTTTCCGCATTGCTTCCGTGATCAACTACGGAACTTCATAGTAATCGGAGCTTTTCCCTGTAGACCCTGGACTTAGCGGGTAACTTTGTGGTCTCGTCAAGTCCTGACTACGGAGGTTACCCCCCCCCCCCCCCCCCTTTTTTTTTTTACCGGCCTTTTACCGTCGTAGTGCCGTCTTACTTCGGGACCTTTCGAAAAGGGACGGTAGAGCAGACAGGACGGAGAATTTAGTCGCCCTTCACGCGGTCCTCGCACAATAATCTTATCTTCATTATTTTGTAGACCATTTCGATTTCTGAGTAAGATGACTCGGAGTCCTGTGACACCATTCACTCCTTTTAGCATCTCGTTCCAATTTTTTTTTCTCCTTCTCTAAGCTTCTCTTTGTTATCCTTACTTCAATCCTTCAATCATTTTCTCTTCCGTCTTTCCTAATGTTATTCTTTGTTTTTTATCCGTATCCAGACACCAACCCCGTGGACATCCACCCCTGGTTAACCACCACTACGATAACCACCCTCCTAGGACGACTATCGCCAAGGACAACTACCCCCGGACAACTAACCCCTAGGACAACTACCCCCTGAACAACTACCCCTGGACAACTACCCCCTGGAAAATTACCCGGACAACTACCCCCAGACATCTACCCATAGGAAAGTTGTCCGGGTGTAGTTGTCCTAAAGGATGGTTGCCGTAGGGGATAGTTAGCTGGGTATAGTTATCCGGGGTAGTTGTCCGGGGTAGCTCTCCTAGAGGGGAGTTGTCGGGGGTAGTTGTCCTAGAGGGTGTTTGCCCTAGGGGGTAGTTGTCCTAGGGGTGGTTATCCGGGGGGTAGGTGTTCCTAAAACCGTTTTATCCTTCCACATTCTTCTTTCTTATGTTATCATTTCTGTTATCCTTCTATCAATAATATTCCTCTTCTATCTTAATTCCTTATGTTATTCCTTGTTTTTAACCTTTCATCTTTTCCTTTATCATCCCCAGTGGAGGCGTCCCGTCTCCAAATAAAGGTATAATTAACGTATTTTTTTCCCAGGGGAGGGGGCTCCTGCCTCCCTTTTTTTAATTTCTCGCATTTGCTATTCTTTCACGCTTTTTTGCTGAATTTGGTTCGCTGAATCGCACTTTTAGGTAAATGTGGTCTCGCATTTAGCGAGCCTTGGTTGTGACCGTCAATATTTGCTTGGGGACCCCCCATTTGTGTTTTTTTCTGCCAGCTCAGGGATCCCTCCTCCCAGACCACTTTTAAAGGTACTAAGTCCCATTTGCAGGCCAAAAAAATGAAAAGGTTAAATTCCAACGGCATTTGAAAGATAATACTAGTTTAGAACTTCCCTAAAAAGGTGGGGCTTGAAAGTGTCTTCAAGTGGGAAAATAACGACTATTAGTCGTCAAATCGACTTAGGAGCTATAGAGCCAATAAGTAATAGTCTTGATTTTCAGACTATTGTACCGAATGGTCATACATTTATGCTGCGCAAAGATTCAATCAGTTTAATTTTGGCCATCACAAGAAGTGGGTTATTGATGTAGACAAATGCTCATGTACCCTTTACAGCTCATTTTATGTATGTTATTACCAAAGAAGAAAAAAGCCAGTCAGTCACTCAATAGTGTCTGACAGTGAAGTCTAGCAAGTAAACGGGTTTCCTTGCATAATTTGAATAATTTTGGACCCTGCTAACGTTTAAATTTCACAGATAGGACATAGATGACATATTCATAATTCCTGCAAAGTTCTACAGAATTTGAGATTGGCTGCAAAAGGGACATAGTACCTTTAAGGGCATTTACCATATCTATGATTTGCTATGCATACGGCCTGTATACACCTATGACCATTCCTTCGATATGCGTTCCAATGTAAGTTTTACGTTTCCAGGATCGCCATAGAGTATGATTTTTACAATTTAAACATTAAAGATATAGCGTCTTTCTTTTCTAGTGAAAACCCCAAACTTGTAGTAGAATATATAATTTTGAAGAAAAAAAACGTGAATTAAATCATCCAGTAAAATAATGTTAGTAAATTCAACCCTATATACTAGTCTATTTTGATTTGTGCTAGTCTCTTTCACTACAGTGAAAGGGGGAAAACCAAAAAGTCATTTGCGGGGCCAACTGTTACCCCGGAATTTTGTGCGTTTACAGTGCTGGGCCAGGCCGCGGCCTGGCCTAGCACTGTAAACGCACAAAATCGCGGGGCCCGGGCCCGCAATTTTCTCACTATGTAAACGGGATCTTTGTCAATAATTATGCTTGTTGCTCCGGCAAGCAGCCAGTGAAAAGAATTTTTTTAATTTTTTTTAAATCAAATTATGGAAATGCAAGCATCACTTTAAACAAACAGAACTTTGTTATTCCTGGCTCATTTTTCCTGATTGAGGTGTATGAAAGGGCAGAAACTGAACTTTCTAGAAATTTGTATTTTTCTTCGAAATTCAGATACCGCCCGCCAAATGACTTTTCGGTTTCCTTCCTTCAAATAGCTTTTAATCACTCATGCCTGTAATATGCATCATATGAGTTGCATCAAATGAAAGAGGATCTAAGCTTTACAAATATGTGTAATTTATTAATTATAATTTTTTATTTATTTATTTTATTTATTGTGGTATAAAAAACATTGTACATGGCAGCCTTTCGGCTGAATTGAGTACAATTTACATAAGTATTAACACAAGGATACTGCACAAAATACAATAGTATTACAAAGTCATTAAAATAGTACATTCATAACAAACAAATATAGGTACGGCTTAGATCAAAGAATATTGATGGTGGGATAACGGAAGTGGGTAATGGATGTGGAAAAATAAGTGTTTTATGATATGACCTTAACAGCAAATTCATAGGATGAATATAACAGTTGAATAAATTATGATCAGTGCTAGGAAAAATTATCTGTTTTGCATGCTTCAAAGTAGGCCTATTGTCATGTAGGTGCAAGGTACATGTATATGGAGAACAGTGGCGTAATGAGTAAAAACGTTTGGGGGGGGGGCTGAAAAAAAAAATCGGCATCATCCCACTATAACATGCAGGCCCCGCTGAACGTTTCGCAAAGTGGGGTCTAGGGGCAAAGCCCCGGCGGGGGTCAAGGGGCGGAGCCTCCGAAGCTCAAGGGTTATCGGCATCAGTGGCGGATCCAGAAATTTCTTATGGCATGGGGTTAAATATATATGTAAAACGATGAAGTGACAGAACGAGGCTTTAGCGGCGAGGGAACGGAGCGACCAAGCGGGGGTGGGTCTGTGAGGGGGGTTCTGTCCCCCTCCCGTGGGAAGTATTTGTCATTTTAGAACCAAATTAGACGCATTTCAGGCACTTCCTGGAGTAATATGACGTAAAATTGCTTTCTCCTTCCCCTTCCAAGAGTAGGAATCTTTTGCAATTTGAGAACCACATTTGGCGCATTAATGTCCACCTGCACTTCCTGGAAAAAGTTATAGAAAAGTGATCTGTCAAGTCGTGAGACGTTGTATATGCTTTGATGCCGCACAATGCTCAAAGACGGTGGTCCGGTACTTCATCAGTAGTACTTGCAAAAATCATCTCGAGTGTATATACTGTGTCGTTAGCAGGGGTGTCGCTATTTTTTTTAAGTGGGGGAGTGGGGAGGGTGTAGAGGAAGATTTGACGTTTCAATAAATTATTACTCTTAATCCTTGTCTGAATTCATTTTCGCCCATCCCGCGCAAAGCGCGGAAGCTTTCACGTTTCATTAAATTTTTAGAGAAAGAAGACGATTCGTTGTACCGTTCTCTACTCTTAATCTTGTCTGAATTCAATTTCCCCACTGGGCCCCTTAACGGTACATGTGCAGTGTTCCATGATGTAAGTATGGAACGCCCGGTAGTGCTTGTCACAGTTGCTTCTGGAAAGGATTTTTTTTACTAGTGTTTCTGTTAGTGGCCACGGCCCCTTAGTGACTACAATTAAAAAAATATGCTCTTCCTGGCTATTTAAGAATGTGTCAGTTTGCAACAGAAATGGAGAAACGCGCATTTTGTTGAAAATAATGTGATATCACGAAGATTTATACATCACGGAATTGAAAAAAGTCATGGTTCAATTTTATTTGGGGGGGCTGCCCCCCCCCCCCGTACGCCAGTGAATAGTAGTATAAACAGTTTGGTATGGTGGTTAAATTATATTATATTATTAAATATATTATATCAATATAGTTATTTTATCACAGTGGTGATGGGAAGTGAAATTAATTAGAGATTAAGTGTATGTTTTGTGGAAAATCTGTGTGAAATATCATGAAATTAAAATGAAATATACAGACCACGGGCTTCTTGTTTCTCAAAATTAATCTTTAGAATGAATGAATGATCGGACGGACGAAAGAATGGACGAATGTATGATTGAATGAACGAACGAATTTATTATGATTTCTCAAACCACAGTATGAATAAAAATTCCAAGATGTTACCAGTTGCACGGAATTAACCAAAGTGGTTAGGGAATTATAAACCCGGGTGCACATAATTGAAAAAGAGGGAAGTGGGTAGAGAAAGAGAGAGAGAGGGGGAGAGAGTGATAGTGAGAGAGAGAGATAGAGAGAGAGAGAGAGAGAGAGAGAGAGAGAGAGAGAAAATGAGAGGGGAGAAAAAGAAGGAGAGAGAGAGAGAAAAAAAATATGAGAGGGGAGAGAAAGAAAGAGTGAGAGAAAGGGAGAGGGGGAAGTAAAAACGAGAGAGATACAGAGAGAGAGAGAGAGAGAGAAAGAGGGACGGAAAAGAGAGAGAGCATGATAGAGTGGGAGAGAAAGGGGAGTGAACGAGAGAGCGCACATGATAGAGAGAAAGAGACAGACGGATAGACAGAGAGAAGGGGAGAAGGGGAGAGGGTGGAGAAAGTGATAAGGACGAGATGATACTAAATTGAGAATAAATAAGCTACATTCTTCGTTTTCTAACATAACGACACGATATATATTAAACAATAGTTTTCAACTTTTCATATTTTATGTAATGAAATAGGAATCATGTAACAGGAGAAATATATATTGAGTATATGTGCACTGCGACGATTTATTTCCATGATAACAATAGTGTAGTATATACTATTAATATACATACATGTATTAGTTACTCATTATATGGAGAAGCAGTAGATATATTACTCCACCCGCAGTCATCAAATTAAAAAATGACAGCACATGAATAGGTTTCTGAAACTTGAATCGAATTCCATTCATAACATGTTGTAACACGATGGTATGTAATACCAGCCTAATTCAATAACCCTCTTAAAGACAAAGAACGAAGCTGAAAAAAAGAAGAACTCTATATTATTTGATATACATTCACATTATATAGCGCATACTGATCCAATATTTCATGAATTAAAAACATTAAAATCTGCTGATATTTTAAACAATTTTCAAACTTTAATCTTTATGGATAATTGTCGATAAATACTATACCATCAGCATTGCGAAATAGTTTTGTGTACAATTAAACCTACGTTCTCATCCTACACGACACTCATCCAAGCTCTATTTAAATAGCACAAAAAATAGTATGGTTTAAAGATCGATTAGATGCCAGGGTCCGGAATTTTGGATGATTTACCTGACAACATTAACCATTTTGCATCTCTTCATTCATTTAAAGCCTCGATGAAAAAATATCTAATAACCAAATATCCATGAACATTAGTATGGGTCTTAACAATTTAATACCATTGTTTGTTTTTATAAATTAAATTAAGATGACCAATTCATGAACAAAACGATTCGAACTCTTCACTTGTATACACCCACAGGCACACACTTGCAATTTTCTTTTTCTTTTTTCTTCTTTCCTCCACCTATTTAATCATATACGTTTTGAAGAAAAAACGCAATTCTTTATACGTGACACTCCACTTTCCTACCTACTCGCATCATGTGCACCCCCCCCCCCCCACCTCTAACTGATATCGACTCTGCATTTATCTTGATTCTTTAATTTACCTCCATAATTTCAAGTTTTCAATAATATCTATGAATTTTTCTGTTTTTGAGTTTTCACATTTTATGTCAATCAATTCTACTTTTATATCATTATTGTCCGTGGAATTATTTTGTATTTGATTTTCAATAAATCCAGAAAACATCTGCTAAAAAAACAACTGTACAAGCATTACGTAATTAGATAGCCTATGCGATATCACACGTACCACTCAGACTTTTCCACACAAAATATCTAAGGCTTTCGTTTTAACAGAATGATAATTGTATTGCACTTCGATGGAGTCATAAGATCATGAGTTTGAATCCTTTGACAAGACAAGAGTTTAACGCGCTATATATAAGAATGTACTTTTTATTACTATTAAGCTCTAAACATGATTTTCGATAGCGACATACAGCTTTGGGCGATTTTAATTACCTTATGCGTCACATTTTGAAATGATTGACCTCTCGAACAGTACAATTACATAATACATGATGAGAACATGATACCGATAGGCAATTTAAGAGGGTAGAGAATATACCCTTCATTTGATTTGTCATAAGTCCTTCTGATCTTGTTACTACTTTTGAAACTCTAGGCCCAGGTGCAATAAGTGGACACCTGGTACGGCTTAGGGCAATCGGTATTTTATTGGAGAACTTTAAAAAGCCATGTGTGTGGTGAATATGCCCGCTATTATAACGATTATTAATATCATCATCATCACCATCGTCATAATGATGACCTGTAAATGATACTTTTTGAAGGCCTAAGAATGAAATCTAGTTTATCATTAAACCTCACAATCAGAGAGCCCTGACTTTTTGGTCACATCGAGAGCTTTTAACATGTAATTCTGTGTTATCTTTGATTTCCATTATCATAAGTGGCTTATGCATCCGCAGGAGATTTATTTTAGGGTCGAAATTTATATTTTCTCTCATGTCCATGCTTAATAAGTCTACTTTATACAAAATAATATTTGTGATATTTTATGGTTTGTAAGCTTTGAAAAGATGGGAAATTTGTATACTCTGCCATCCAATCCCCTACTTCTCAATTCCGCGTTAATACGACAATCATGATCCTAATAATGTAAATATCAAAGAACCCCCCTCCCCCGCGGGTCGCGATTTTATTTTCTTCTAGCAGACTTGCGCCATCGACGAGAGAGGGTGTTCATCGCCTCAACATGTGGCAGTGGCGTAATGAACAAAAACCCTTTTTTTTTTTTTTTTTTGGGGGGGGGGGGGCTGACAACAAATATCCGAATCACCCCACTCTAACATGCAGTCCCCGCTGAACGTTTCTCAAAGTGGGGTCTAGGGATAAAGCCCCGGCGGGGGTCAAGGGGCGAATCCCCCGAAGCTCAAGGGGTATGGGCATCAGTGGCGGATCCAGGAATTTCTTACCGGCGGATCCACGAATTTCTTACCGGCACTTCCTGAAAAAAGAGGCCTTCTTGAATTCAGACAAGAGTAAGAGTAGAGAACGGTACAACGAATCGTCTTCTTTCTCTAATAATTTAATGAAACGGCAAAGCTTCAGCGCTTCGCGCGGGAGGGGATTCGTTAGAAGTTAGAGAAAAGTGATCTGTCACGTCGTTAGACGTTGTATAAATTATGCTTTGATGCCGCACAATGCACAACTACGGTGGTACGGTACTTCACCGTAGTACTTGCAAACATTATCTCGAGTGTATAAACTGTGTCGTTATCGGGGGCGCGGCTATATCTTTTTCAGTGGGGAAGGGGGGGGGTGTAGAGGCCACCGATTACCGACAAAACGAGCCACCAATTACCAACAAATATATCCCCCCCCCCTCCTGCGCGAAGCGCAGAAGCTTTGACACTTCATTAAATTATTAGAGAAAGAAGACAATCGTTGTACCGTTCTCGATTCTTAAATCCTAGTTTCGCCCCTCCCGCGCAAAGCGCGGAAGCTATGACGTTTCATTTAATAATTAGAGAGAGAAGACGATTCATTGTACCAGTCCCGACTCTTAATCCATCAAGGACAAGTTGTCTGAATTCAGTTTACCCCCCCCCCCCCTCCCACGCGAAGCACAGAAGCTTTAACGTTTCAATAAGTTATTACTCTTAATCCTTGTATGAATTCATTTTCGCCCATCCCGCGCAAAGCGCTGAAGCTTTCACGTTTCATTAAATTATTAGAGAATGTAGACGATTGGTTGGATCGTGTTCTTGTCTGAATTCAGTTTTCCCCCTCCCGCACGAAGCGCGGAAGCCTTGGCACTTCATTAAATTATTAGAGAAAGAAGACGATCCGTTGTACGGTTCTCGATTCTTAATTCTTGTTTCGCTTCTCCCGCGCGAAGCGCGGAAGCTATGACGTTTGATTTATTTTTTAGAGAAAGAAGACGATTCATTGTATCATTGAACGTTCTCGACTCTTAATCCTTGTCTGAATTCAGCCCCCCCCCCTTCCGCGCAAAGCGCGGAAGCTTTGACGTTTCAATAAATTATTACTATTAATCCTTGCCTGAATTCATTTTCGCCCATCCCGCGCAAAACGAGGAAGCTTTCAAGTTTCATTAAATTATTAGAGAAAGAAGACGATTCGTGTTATGTCTTTGTCTGAATTCAGTTTTTCCCCTCCCACGCGAAGCGCGGAAGCTTTGTCGTTTCATTTAATTATTACTCTTAATCTTTTTCTGAAATCATTTTCGCGTTTCATCTAATCATTAGAGAAAGACGACGATTCGTTGTGCCATTTTCGACTCTTAATCCTAGTCTGAATTCAATCCCCCCCCCCCCTCCCGCGCAAAGCGCGGAAGCTTTGCCGTTTCATTATTATTAGAGAAGGAAGACCATTCGTTGTACCCTTCTCTACTCTTAATCTTGTCTGAATTCATTTTCCCCCACTATATGTGCAGTGTTACATGATGTTAGTATGGAACGCTCGTTCGCAAATCTGTGCATGCTCAGCCCAAGTGGTGGGTATAGCATGTTATCTCCCGGCAGCGTCATTTTTTTCTGCGGCACAGATTGGGGCTTTTTTTTTTTAAAGAGGTCTTGATTTAACCCTAACCCTTACCCTTACCCTAACCCTAAACTTTCCCATAGGCTCAACACGCACCTACCCCCAATCTGTGCCGCAGAAAAAAATAACGCCTCCCGGCAGTGCTTTGCACACTAGCTTCTGGAAAGGATTTTTTTTTTTACTAGTGTTACTGTTAGTGGCCACTATAAGGCCCTTAGTGACTTAAAAAAAACATATGCTCTTCCTGGCTTTTTGAGAATGGGTCTGTTTGCAAGAATTAATGGAGAAACTAGCATTTAGTTGAAAATTATGTGATATCACGAACATTTATACATCACTTGTGAAAATAAGTCATGGTTCAATTTTATTTGGGGGGGGGGCTGGCGCCCCCCCCCCCCCCCCCCACCAGTACGCCAGTGATGGAGAACAAAATGGACGTATAATTCACCTAAGACGGATGGAGAGTGAAATTATAGTTTCACTTCCTATTATTGGTTAATAGAGAATATGGTTGGTAATGCAATATTGAAATTAATATAATCCGTATAAACAAAACAGTAAACCTTCAGTAAACAATATAAGTTTTCATTCAAGCACATCTATAAGATACAAATTTGATTTACGTATAAGCTCAGCATTTATGAACAAACGATCTGTCTTTACATTATTCCAGTTTTGAATTGAGTAACCTCACAATGAAGGGAGTGCGCTCTTTCTGTAGCGCTCATTTTTGCATTTGATTTAGGAATAGTCATTAGCGTGCGGGAAGCTCGCGTAGGGGGGAGCCAGTACTAGTGATAGAAGGGGGACGTTTCCTTTGTGAGGTTACTCGCAAATTTCTTTGTTAACCTTTCCCTCCTCTCCTCCAGTGTGGGAAGGTCAAGAACATTGAGGGCATCATCATAACTCGTGTATCTTTGGCCCAGCATGAGGCGACACGCTCGTTTCTGAATTCTCTCTATCAGTTTCTTGTCTGCCCTAGTCAAACCTGAATGCCAAACAGGTGCGCAGTATTCGACTTTCGGGCGCACGTACGAACAATATACGCGTCCGACATAGAACTCAGATTTTGCCCCTTTCATCAGGGACGTACGGAGCCCCGGAAGTGACATGGAGAAAAAAAAAAATTCTCGTTTTCCTGAGATAAATTCTCGTTTTCCTGAGATAATTTTTCGTTTTCCTGAGATAAATTCTCGTTTTCCTGCTTCAAAATGGCTGATTTTGTGGACAACTCTCCATTCGTTTTCTACACAAATTTTCAGATTTCTTCCATTATCTTTCAAAGTGCATCTTACCAAGGAGATATTACAGTGACCAAATATCTCCTTGATCTTAAAAATTATCTCAGGAAAACGAGAATTTATCTCAGGAAAACGGGAATTATCTCAGGAAAACGAAAAATTATCTCAGGAAAACGAGAATTTATCTCAGGAAAACGGGAATTATCTCAGGAAAACAGGAATTATCTCAGGAAAACGGGAATTATCTCAGGAAAACGAAAAATTATCTCAGGAAAACGAGAATTTATCTCAGGAAAACGGGAATTTATCTCAGGAAAACGAGAATTTATCTCAGGAAAACGAAAAATTATCTCAGGAAAACGAGAATTTATCTCAGGAAAACGAGAATTTATCTCAGGAAAACGAGAATTTATCTCAGGAAAACGAAAAATTATCTCAGGAAAACGAGAATTTATCTCAGGAAAACGAGAATTTATCTCAGGAAAACGGGAATTATCTCAGGAAAACGAGAATTTATCTCAGGAAAACGAAAAATTATCTCAGGAAAACGAAAAATTATCTCAGGAAAACGAGAATTTTTTTTTTTCTCCATGTCACTTCCGGGGCTCCGTAGGGACGGCCACACTTGACAGTAGGGACTTTTAGATTCGCACGAAGACAATGGCCCGAATTCACAAAGCAAGGTTTAGCTCAGACCAAGGTTTAAGTTTAAACCTCCTTTTGTTTCGCCAAACCTCCTTTTGTTATTTATAAACCTGGTTTGTAAATAACAAAAGGAGGTTTGGCGAAACAAAAGGAGGTTTAAACTTAAACCTTGGTCTGAGCTAAACCTTGCTTTGTGAATTCGGGCCAATAGGTCTATGCTACGATGGACGTCCTGTTAATGCACTGCCGTGAATGGACGTCACACGTATTAGTCCACGCAAATCTAAAAGTCCCTATTGGCTCAGGTTTCAGGAACTGTCGTGCATATATAGCTACTCCGCCTCCTCTGCGATGAGACCTCGACTTCGCAACTGAATAAGTCATAATCACTTATGGAAACATTGTCTTTTGGTAAATTATCCGCAAACCAAGTTTCGGTCACTACGGCAACGTCGGCCTTTATAGACGACACATAGGCCTCAAACTCATCAAATTTATTGTTCAAAGATCTTGCATTGCTCGTAATAAAAGATGGGAAAGATACTTTCGAACGATCTCTGTTCTGTTTGGTTCTTCTAATTTCCACCAAATTTGTTTGATCTGCATTCCGAGACTGAAACGTAGAGTGCTCTCTATCAAAATAATTCACAATTGGTTTGATTGGGCGTCGAATATGCTGGCCACCTCTCCTTCCTCGTTTCCGTCTTTCAATACCAAGTTCCTTAGCAACGCCACGCCACTCCGGCAACATTTGATTTGACGCGACGGTATTACGTAATCGGAGAAGTTCATCTGCTGAGTACCGTATCACAGTCCCGCGGGCGTTATTTTGTTATGCGGCACAGATTGGGGCTTTTTTTTTAAAGGGGTCTTGATTTACAGACTAATACTGGTCGTGTGCGTACTAGACAGTATAAGTAGTAGAGGTCTGTCCACTACCTCATGGAAAATCATTACATCAACAATTATAATCAAATTGGAAATCTGAAGAGGAGGCAGCACGTCAATAAGGAGAACATCACAATAATTAGTCAATAAAACTTAACTAACTTAAACGAAGAGGAATGTTATCTAAACACATAGTTCGCGATGGATATACAAACTTCTTCGCAGCGCTAATGCGCTAGCGAACATGACTAGTCTCACGTACGTGCAGACACTATTCAGAAGGGAAAGAACGTACTTCCCATAGGTTTAAAGGTAAAGACCAGTAATGGTCATGCGATTGCATTGTGAAAAAAACGTTGTGGAATCGATCAGAAAAGGTTGATCATCTAGCATCTGCAAGGTTCTGGAATCATCAAAATGATAAGAAATTTGGCCCATTCTTCGTAAAGTTACAAGCACTATACACAGAAAGATGTATACGGGACTACCCTATATCTCTCACACGACCATGAGAGAAACACATTTACCAAATATATGAATTAGTAGGCGGTTTCCCGGCAAAAATGTTATCATCATGTATTAGTCAAAACATATTCTTTCACATGATTGGTAATGAGAGCTTCCATTTCATTTTTTGAAATTGGGGCGTTACCAATACTGGTCTTTACCTTTAACACGCGCCACGCCCCAATCTGTGCCGCATAAAAAAATAACTCTTCCCGCGGTATCCGTGAACGCCTTCCATTGTTAAGTCCGCGTCAGTACTTTGCATAAGAAAGGGGTTACGAGGGTGTAGACCCCTTTAATGCTTTTCCGTGTAAGTGTCTACGATATACGATATAGTTAGTCGACAATGTCAGCAAATGCAAACTCATAAAATGCACGAAAACGATGATTCGAAATAGATCCATACCTTGCTATAATTGTCCAAACAGGTTAAATAACAAATATTCCAAAAATCTTCAGAAGAGATTGGTAGGAAATAGTGCAAAATAAGGTAAGTTTGTTCACACCACAAGACACAACTGGCGACAGCTATACCGCGCCCTTATAATTGTAGTTAATTATGTAAAACGTCGATAATTCTCGGTATCGTTTTTTTCTTGGTCGCACAGTATATTGCAGCCATAGAGATATATCCTTAATAAGGCTATCTCTATGATTGCAGCAGTGATCGTTGACCAGATCCGTTTTGCCCAATTACGTATCAACAACCAATGTATGCTACTGGATTCCAACCACAGACAAGCAGTTATGCCTAATAGGTGAATATAATGACCAGGGTTTCGAGAGAGAAATATGACTAAATGAAATTTGATAAACAGGTGTATTAATACCTCCTAATTATTGAAGCCGGTAAGAGTTCCTTTTGAAGCCCTCCACTGTAGACAAGCAACACATTTCAGGAAGGGAAACAAAATTGAATTATGATTTTAACAACTTACCATCTTTGGAAATTGGGATTGGTCCGGCAAAATTGAAGATAGAAAGTAAAATTTCTCTGGAGCTCAGGTACCTATACCTCTCTTCTAGTCGACTTGCTTTCAATGAGTGACAAGGGTGGAGCACAGAATTATAAGAAGGAGAAGGCTCATGGGCATACACTATGCACACACAACGGCTAGCCAATTCACGCACTGGGCTTCACGCTCGAGTGAACACGCCGCCATGTTGATGGTCCCATCCTGGTCATCTCTTTTACTGTCCTCACATACGGATGTGTTGCTTTTCCCTGAACCTCTCTCTCACAATGTGACATTTCTATCTGTTTTGGGGTTTTTTTGCAGCCTATTATGCCCAAGAAAATAAATCTAAAGGCCTAGTTGTCATGTTGATCTCAAGTTCTTTGATGGGAAAGAATTAGAGAATTGCTAGCTATACAGGCCTAGTAGTCCTTTTCCCCAAAACCTCTCCCTCGATCATCATTCGCTCTCTCCCTAATTGTATAACTCCACTCCCATTTCATCAAACACACATACATAAATATCTTAATAATCTCTCTCTGACACATACAGTATCATTTCCTTTTGACTTCTCTCTCTAGATACCTTTCAACTTCACACCCATTTAATCACACACACACATGTACATGCAAATTTTAATAATCACTCTCCTCATTATACAGACACATACATTGTTATTCCTTTTTTTGCTCTTTATAACTCCACATCCATTTAATCACACACACATTCATGCAAATTTTAATAATAGTTAAAATTAAAAAAAAGTCTTAGCATGGAAAGTACTTCCATGGTCTTAGCAAGCCTCTCTCACCGCTTAAAATCACTTTACAAATTAAATGATGATTGCAATCCAGCATTGATCTAAAGTCAATAAAAAAATCTATGAAATACATGTTCGATGAAGATTTTTTATTTTATTTCTTGACCGTGATCTTCATGATACGGTACATTCTTCACATATGATGATGCACATGCACACAAAGGTATCTGCTTTAAAAAAAAATGTGGCAAGTCACATTTTAGGTAAATTTACTATTAACAGTTCATGCATCTCATAGTTCACGAAATAGGCCTAAAATGTATATCAAATGAGGGGAAAAAATGTATTTGGCAACTTCTTATTCTAGTAATGTCACAATCAAATCATGATGGAGTGCACAGACGGTTGGTTGAACAGGTGTCAGGAGCTAAGAGTTCCTTCTCTGGCTGTGGTCTTGATGGAGTCGAGTCACAAGGGACGGAGGAACTGCAGGGATGGTTGGTTGAACAGGTGTCAGGAGCCAAGACATTCTTCTCTGACTCTTGGTAGTCACGAGGAAATGGAGATTTCCGTTCCTTGGTAGTCTGAAATTTCAAAGTTAAAAATGCAACATGATAAACGTTTTAGTAAAAACATATTTTCATCAAACTTTACAGTTATAATATTTCTTGTTCCGCTTTATTTACTTTTGTAGATATATCTTTTCAGTCCAATTATATACATGTGAATACTTTAATTTTTTTAATTGAGGATGGATAGTATCTTATCAGATTTGAATTGATCAGTTATTTTAGTTATAAAAAAACGAAACAATTAGAATTTCACATATAAACATCTTGCCAGGGATAGTTCCCTCTTTTTTGCTCCCATTTATCAATCAATCTTGGGAATGAATGAAAATAATAGTCCTGATAAATATTAAAACAATACAATTTTCTTGCTTAGTTCACAATTTAGTATACCTTTATAAGATGTGCTGGAAATCTAAAGATAGTAGGAACAGCATCTGCACGAAGTCGTGTTGTTTGTCCTGTCTTGTCAAAACACTCTTCTGTGGGGTGGAGTTGTTGTTGCGGTTAATGGCGTTTCCATCGTCATTCGATGATTTCCGCCAGGCAATGTGAGAGGGCGTAGTTACTGGTCCTCTCTTAATACTTTTACTGTTGGATCGACGAAAGCCTAATAGCGTTGTGTTGTGCAATTAACAATGTCAGTAAATTGTCAGTAGTTATTTTCTGTATTGTTATTCGGCTTGTTATTTTAAAGAATTCATTAGGAAAGAAAGGATGAAGTGGTTGAATATTAGTTGCGATCAGTTCATTACGTTAGGACGTTAGTTAAAACCTCTCTCCGTATAATGAAGCAATTTATACAATTTATACAATGAAGCAATTTATACCGAGGATAGTACCACTGTCACTAATAGATAATATAGCAAAACGTAACTAATACTCGATTAATACTTAATTAATACGTAATTAATGTTTATAGCTGAGCATCACAGTTCATTGTACCTTCCACTGCCTTTTAAAAAAGCTACCACCTTTCCTATATATTCCTCATTTCCTAGTAAGTGACCTAGATTTGGATTTTGGGTTTTGAGTGCTCTATACATTCTTCTTCGTTGTCTTTCATATTTTGGACATGATAATAAAAAGTGCTCAATTGTTTCTATCGTTTGGCATTCTACACATAATCCAGTGTCATGTTTTCTTATTAAATATTTATAGTAATTCAGGTTACATTTACCAAGCCTGAATTTGTGGATTAATCTTTCGTCCTTTCGGTTCAAACCTTTGATTTTAAAAACATTATTTACATTTGTATTGATGCTATACAAGTGTCTTCCATTCTCTGCTTTATCCCAGAGGCTTTGCCACATGGATTTATAAAAAAATATCTGATTCACTTACGAACTCACTTTTGTTTTGGTTTACTATTATATCTGTGTGTTGTTTTTTTTAAGCTTGTTTTGCCAACAAATCAGCTCTTTCATTTCCTGGTACACTCTAAGAAAAAAGGGTGCAAAAAAGGGTGCAAAATAAGAGTTTGCACCCTTTACATAAAAATGAACCCTATTGAAGGAAAAGGGGTTCAAAAAAGGGTGCAATATAAGATTTTGCACCCTTCCCACAAAAATGAACCCTATCGACCAAAAAAGGGTGCAAAATAAAAGTTTGCATATTGCATGCATATTCATGATTACTTTCCACGTGTTCACATAAAAATACATTTATCATGATTTGTTAAGCAAATTATGACAATGCACATCAATTTTGTGATTTTTATTTTTCTTCGGCAATCATTAACCAATAGATTATTTTGTCTGATCATGTTACAATTACATTCACGTTTTAGCAATAGATATATTGATTATATGATTACTAACCAAGAAACATCATGCATGTTTAATATGTATTTGTGTACGAGCAAATTTCATGAGTATTCCTCGATGATGGGTGCAGGATTGCACCTATTAAATGGTGCAGGATTGAACCCCTAAAGGTGCTGATTTGCATCGGTTTGCACCCCTAAAGGAGCAGGATTGAACCATTAAGGGTACTAACATAATTATTTCCTAAAAAGGTGCAATCTGGTACCCTCCTTAAGGGGTGCAGGATTTAACCCCTAAAGGTGCTGCTATTGTTGCATCGGTTTGCACCCCTAAAGGTGCAGGATTGAACCATAAAGGGTACTAACATGTCCCCTAAAAGGTTCAATCTGGCACCCTTTTATTAGTTTTAAAGGGTGCAGGATTGCACCTTTAAAAAGGGTGCAGGATTTAACCCCTAAAGGTGCTGCTATTGTTGCATCGGTTTGAACCCCTAAAGGTGCATAGTTGCACCATTTTTTCTTAGTGTGTAGGCCGCAGTGGACTGGTACCCATTCAAGGTTAACATCTATCCCGAAGGAGTTTATAGCAAATAATTTGTCATCAATCTCAACAATTATGCTGGATTCTTTCATATTCTTTATGGCTTCTAAAGCTGATGCTGAATCTGTTAAAATAACTACTGCAATTGGATGATATTCATCTATCCATTCAAGTGCCATTAATATAGCTACCAATTCTGCTCTCATGATGGATATATTGGATGTTTTAAAGCATTTACTTACACTCTAAAAATAGAGTGCAAAATTTTGCTGTGCGAAATCGCTGTTTAAAAAAGTTGGGTAAAGTATTAGGCCTACCAAACCTTGTGCCAAACACGAAGTCCCTAATTCGAAATTTCATTACACTTGCCATAGTGTCATATCAAAATTCGACTGTGCGCATTTCCGGGGTAAGAAAGTAACGATGCAGATTAATATTTGAACCACGCGTTGGGTAAACACAAGTTTTGACACCTAAACGTGGGTATTATGACACAACTGATGTTAAAAACTATGATTGAAGCGCTAGCGTGGTCGGTCGTTCTGAATTAGCTGTTCATCGAATTAATCGTGTTCAAGATCGACAGAGGATGGACGACTTTGTTCGAAATAGATACGATCATGCACTTGTGTCTTTCCGCAGCATTTATTTGCATGAATGCGTGTAAATCTTCTCAATATGGACATGAAATTCCTCATAATTCTGGACAACACATTATTCGTATGGAGAATGTCATCCGCGATGCAGTCACCTACTGCGAGCACGCCAAGGGAAAGACTGTCTAGCCAAGAGAGAGAGAGAGGTCTGCTACTTATACACTACACTACATTATAGCATGTACTTTTCCAGCCAACTCCTCGGACAAATTTTCTTTTTTATCCAAATCTGTGTAAAAATAAAAAAATCATACAATAAGGTTGGGTTAAAATTTTACCCAACTTTTGGGTAAAAAATTACACAAGAAAAAAGTAAACGAGTACCCAGGATGAGTTGGGTAAAAATTACCCAATGTTGTGTCAAAAAGGGAACATGGTTGTCGTTGGGTAACATTTTACCTTTTACATTGGGTCAAATATATTGCACATCAGTTGGGTAAAACATTAAACATTTGCTGGGTAAATTTTTACCCAACCACCCCTGTGTCAAATTTTACCCAACAAACATGCATGTTCCCTTTTTACCCTCGTAAAGTGTAAGATTTTACCCAATATTGGGTATCTTTTTTTTAGAGTGTAGGCTTAGTTTTGGGATATAGTAAGCTGCTCCTGTATACCCTTCCTGTTGTTTTGAAGCGTCTGTATAGATTCTTAAACAGTAATTCCATTTTTTCTTAATGACCTCTACAGCATAATTTTTTGATTCTATTGATGAAGAAAACTTCTTAGAAACAAAATCCTTTATTTCTGTAGATATACTTGGCATCTTATAGTGCCAATAAGGTTTAACCGTCATGCATTTAGTGAGCTTTTCAATATTTCCTATTTCCAAGTTCCTCAATATTTTGACGAAAGGACCTTGGCCCATTTTCCAAGAGTAACTTTCATATTGCCAACACGGTAATAAGACTTTTTTGGTAGGATGGTTAATTTTAGCTGCATGTAAATAATAATGATATTTATCAATAAACATATTCCTCCTGAGTTGCAATGGCATTTCCCCGCATTCAACTTGTAAAGCCTGTAATGAAGTTAAATGAAATCCTCCAGTTATAATTTTAAGAGCCTGGAATTGTATGGTGTCTAATTTCTTTTTAAGAGAATTACTCGCGCCATCATAGGCTTCACTTCCATAATCTAACACAGAGCGGATTAAGCCTTTATAAACATAGTGAAGTATTTCCGAGTTATTGCCCCATTTGGTACCAGCAATACACCTCATAAGATTAAGTCTTTTTTTGCATCTTATTGAAATTTCATTTATATGTTTACTTCACGTCAAGAGTATTATTCAAGAAAGAGTGATAACTCCCGAAATAAAGCACGTGACCATATGCTAGGAATGTTGTTGCTGTTGTTGTTATTTTAGTTAAGGGCGTGTCTGCATATTTAAATGAGATGGAATGTGAAATCTGAGGGCTGTTTGTGCTCGCTGGGGGCGGTGCTATTAACATTTCAATGGATTAACTAGAGTTGTTATCGCTCACAATAGGGCGCTTTAGTAACGAGACGGTACGCACAGGAGACGGAGTGTTTAACCAACTGTGACGGGTCTCGCACTCTTGTTACCGTCGTGATATTTAAGCGCTTTCGCTGTCTGCTAAAGGCGACGGGGACGCAAAGCCGTATCCAATTCCCGCGCTGAACTGCACGCCTGCTGCCTTTTAGTGCTAGGGCTCTAGGGCCTTGAGGCTTGGCCGGAGCGCCGGGGCAATGGACCCGGCGGTGGGCTGTAGTGCACAGCGTGCAGGCACGTCATGCATAACGATGAAAAAGGTCCCCCAAAGTAGGCCTAAACGGCCAAACCATCAATTTATTGTAGATTGGGGTATAAAATAAGCTACTTATCGAACAGACATTGGAATCACTAGTAGATTCCCTGTTTTTATCTTCAGTAGTCATGGTAGTGCCCTGCATTGTTAGATCTAGATCAAAGTTATTTGTCGGCTCCTCTCTCTTACGTCGTGTTTAGGGAACGAACGCTATGATGGCCGAGTACCGTTCCGAAAATCGACGGGACGGAGAGATTTCAGATTCGCGCATGCGCAGTTCGTTTTTTTCGCTCGCGTTACCGTCTCCTGTGCGTACCGTCTCGTTACTAAAGCGCCCTAATGGCTATCCAGGGAAGGCGGACCCCTGAACCTCATTAATAAAAATAAAATTGGTTTCCTAGAAAACCCGCTGTTATATAAAATCGTCTTTAGAAGAGAATGAAAGTTGTATGTAGTTTAAGCTTCTAACAACCACTCCTGTGGACTTTTTTTTGTATCCGTTACTCAATTTCTTGCTGTCTGCTGTCTCGAGATCACTGGAGCAAAGAAAGGTAACAATGTATAGCAAGAGTACCAATTCAGTGAAGGATTAAATCCTTTTTATCCAGATGGATAACTCAACAGTATGGGCATCATCCCATAATGTTGTGTCTATTATTAAGGGCGGTCCTGCTTTTTTTGAATGAGATGGAATGTTAAATTTCGGGGATTGTTGTGCCCTTTGAAAGGAGCACACAATGGGGGCGGTGCGATTAAAATTTTCAGGGGATGGATTAGAGTTTTTATTGCTCACGATGGCTATCCAGGGGCCCTAATACTAATAGTCCGGGAGCCAGGGGGGGGGGGGTCAACCATGGACCTAGCTGGAAAGGAAACCAATTTTTATGTGCACGGATGTAAAGATCGCATAGCCCCATATAACGAATTGGCCGTCTGGCATGTCCTAAGTGGTGGGTGTGGCCAGGGGGAGGCCCCAAAGGGGTCAACAAATTGAGCTAGATCAGCTGGAAGGGAAACCATATGAAACCCATAAGACTAGATTTGCTGTAGTCTCGAGGTACATAAATGGGCAATGCAAGACGTTTAAAGTGGTGGAAGGTGCCTGCCAGACGCCAACAAAGAGGTAAAAAAATGGAGCTATATCAGCTGGAAAGGGGCCCATTAAACCAATGGGAAATTGTTCGGCAGAGTCCACAGATACACAAATGACCACTGCCAGACGATTTATGTGGTGGGGAGTGCCTGCCAGACGCCCCTAAAGTGCCTCAATCCCCAAAATTGAGTTAGATCAGCTGGAAAGGAAACCCAATGGAACATAAATGAAAAGATTCTCCTTCTCCTTGCGGGACTTATGTGAAAGACATATTATAAGGTTTAAACGTCCCTTTCCTGCCCTCCTTCCCGATATGAAGACGATAAAATATAAGAGCTCCCTTAGGATTAAGTCTTGTGCTACTGTAAAAGTCAATGGCGATCTTTTTCAAAATCTATCTATCTTTACCCATGCCTATATAGTACTTATTGTTATTGAGTTATTACAATTCCCAAAACAATGTCCAACCAATTTCTTTGTGCAACGACTTTAACAACTTTATTTCTGAAGGCAATATCAGAACGCAACACATATGTTTTTAACATTAAGGAAAAATCCATCTAAGATCAAACGAAACAATATTAAAACATGTCCATTTATAAAACGTAACAGATAATTTCCAGAAACATTGTGCCTAGTCGAGTTGGATAGTATACGGTTCATAGCCTACATGTAATTCGCTTGAAATGATCCGTTGTACAGATAATTTTCCTCATATGATGCATATTTCACGTATAAGTGATTAAAAACAATTCGAAGAGAGGAAACCAAAAGGTCATTTGGCGGGCGGTATCTGAGTTTCAAATGGAAAATCCCATTTCTAGAAAGTTCATTTCCTGCCCTTTCATATGACGCCTCAATCAGGAAAAATGAGCCAGGAATAACAAAGTTCTGTTTGTTTAATGTAATGCTTGCATTTCCATAATTTGATGAAACGAATTCGTTTTCCCTGGCTGCCTGCTGTAGCAACAAACAAAGTTGACAAAAGACTTAACTCCGTTCCGTTGACAATCAGCCATGCATCAAGTCTTTCGTCTTTGTTGTGCATGGCTGATCGTTAACGAAACGGAGTTAGGTCTTTTAGAAATTTGATTTTCTCTTTGAAATTCAGATACCGCCCGCCAAATGACTTTTTGGTTCCTCTCTTCAAATTGTTTTTAATCACTTATGCGTGAAATATGCATCATATGAGTTGATTCACATGAAAGAGGAGGATCTTAGCTTTATAAATATGTGTCATTTATTAATTATAATTGTGATTAAGTTATGATGAAATATCGATAATTCTCGGATTAGTTTTTTCTGGGACGCACTGTATATAGCACATTTTACTAGGTTGAACTTACAGAGTATTACAAGTCATGCAGATTTCCACTTGAGAAACTGCTGATATAAAAGCTAAGCACACTTAGCATAATGACTTAATTTTCTTATCTGCCCATTTCCTGGCAATATGATATTATTGTAAAGAAGAAACAAATCTAGCCTGTTACTCCTTTTCCAATCTCTTTTTTCAACCTATCCAACTCATTCACTGTAAAATAAACATAATGCTTTAAGACAATATTTGTGACCGAATATTCAAACACAGTTGAGAAAAAATGTATCTATACAAATTGTATTAAATAAATTAAAAGGAAATAAGTAAAATACATCCCATGCTTCGGGTCACTTTATGAATGAAAAGTGACGATCGTATTAACAGCGTATTAAATTGTATTGTTTCGGCTTTTATGTATAATAAGCAAAATTATGATTAATAAGTATTCCTATACATGAAAAGAACTTGAGATTGTTTTAAGAATGTTTTATTTCATGTAAAATTGATTATACTGCAAATATAATGAGTTGATACGTATGATATCAACCAGTCATAATTACGTCATTCATGTTGATACATTATAGATAACCCACAGACCATCTTGGAAATGTCTTCAAATACATTTACTTACATGCACAACACACTGTGGTACTAAATACCTTCACTCTTACCAAGATTTGTATGGCCATTTTGAAGGAATAATGACATACATGTATTACTTGGTATGAATATATACAACACAATATCTGACGAACTGATCACCATTTCTAGTCTGCACTGACATCATTCGCCATGTTTTCCTTTATAAATAACACTTCTATTATGTTCATGCGTCTTGGTTTCTCTAACTTGGTGAAGTTGTATAGGTGTCAATGATGAAATACATGTAACAGCTTATACATCACATATTATGATGTAATCACATTGTAGTAGTTGTTGTCAACCTCTGACAAATAAATTCTACCTATATGTAATGTGGCGTATAAGCAGCATGACTACATGTTGAAAAATCCTATTTAAAAAAGTGTTTTATTTTTATCCTGTAATAAATATAAAACTGGTATATCATTCTTAAAAAGTATCAAATTTTCTTTTTTTACTAAGATGTGACAGAGAATCTACGTGATGATAAAGTACAAACTTTTGAGACTATATTAACGTTACAATTTCCGCGGAGAGAAGACATTCAAATTATGATAATGTTTGAACTTCAAAGACTACAAATGCCGATTCAGGTGCCTAGTTTTAATGTTAACTAGTTAACCTTTCAAAACTTTTCAAAACTTTCAAACTGCAACACTACATGTATAAACGAAGCCCATTCACTCTTACCCTACCCGTAATTCCTCGAATTTTCATCTAGTCAACCCGAAATTACTTATTGCCCATAGATCCATAAGACACCATGGTCCAAACCTGTGGAACTCTCTCCCAGAATATATTAAATTATGTTGCTCCCTCTACTTATTTACGGCCAAAGTTAAAACGATGTTATCTAAATTCAATTCATTTTCAACTCATTTATTTATTCAACCATCAAAATATATATACAATCAAAATAAGTTACATCAAACATTTAGCAGAACACAATGATGGTTTGGTGACCCCGGAGAAAGGGGCCACCAATTGAAATAAATAAACAGATCAACAATACTTATACCAAAAAAACACACCATCGAACGTTGATATAAACAAGGAAAAAAGAGAAGTACACTTCTTGCAGCAGCAGCAAGATCTATATCGACATGTATATATGAGGGCAAAGAGAGAAGAAGAGCGAACAAGAATATTTTTTCTAGGGCTGTCGTATTATCAAGCAATCTGCTTACAATGAAAGTCCTTCTTCCGCAAATATTTTTATAATGTTTGAGGAAATTTAGTGTTCATGAGTGTCATTTCATTTTTGAAAATAACAATCGTTATATATATTTGCTTATTTATGATTCATTGTCAGGAAAATACTTTATATTATTATTGTTATAAAAAAAAAAGTGCTAAGGTTTATAAAATGGCCCTCAATGTTAATCCACTGCAAAATGCACAAAACGATATGACGTATTGACCTTTAAAATCGGAAAGGGGTTTTAATCTACAAAACCTCCAGCACCTAACGTTTGCTAGCTAGGCTCGCGCTAGCCCACAATGTATGTCATCACATCTACACTTATAGATTTTTGATGTGGCCATGAAGTTTAAATGTATCTTTAATACTTACAGCGAGACTTCCTCCCTTAAAACCAAAACAACATATTAATCCTTTTTATGCATCATAGTGGGGGCTGTTAGGGATATTTTGGTGCAGATTCTTCTAATAGCACCAAATTTGGCGTAGAGGTAGATTATACCATATTATTACGAACTCTGCCGGACGCCAAGAAGGGCGCTCTCTGGGACTGCCATATTGGGCAAATCCAAAATGGTCGCCATCTGAGTTAAAGGTCAAGCGTAGTTCCAAAAGGAAAAGCGCTTGTATGATAATAGTTTATATATTTACAGGGTTGTGGGGGTCAGAGAATCTGATTATAATGTTCTTTCATTGATTTGAGGTCTCCTTGGGGCTGCCATACTGGTCATATTGGGCAAATCCAAAATGGTCGCCGTCTGCGTTAAAGGTCAAGCGTAGTTCCAAAAGGAAATGGGCTAGTATGATACAAAGTTTATATATTTTGTGGGGTTTTCTGGTTCAGAGAATCTGATTATGATGTTCTTTCATCGATTTGAGGTCTCCTTGGAGCTGCCATACTGGTAATATTGGTCAAATCCAAAATGGCCGTCATCTAATAGTTACAGGTCATGTGTAGTTTCGAAAGAAAATGGGCTAGTATGATAAAAATTTATATATTTATGGGGGTTTTCGGGGTCAGAGAAACTGATTATGATGTTCTTTCATCGATTTGAGGTCTCTCCTTGGGGCTGCCATATTGGCTATATTGGTCAAATCCAAATGGCCGCCGTCTGATAGTTATACAGGTCATGTGTAGTTTCGAAAGGAAATGGGCTAGAATGATAACAGTTTATATATTTATGGGGGTTTTCGGGGTCAGAAAATCTGATTATCATGTTCTTATACCAATTTGAGGTCTACTTGGGGCTGTCATGCTGGTCATATTGGTCAAATCCAAAATGGCTGCCACCTCTGAGTAAAAGATCAAGTGTACTTCCGAAAGGAAAAGGGCTAGTATGATGAAAAGTTTATATATAAAGGGGGTTTTCGGGGTCAGAGAATCTGATGATGATGTGCTTGTATCAATTACAGGTCTCCTTGGGGCTGTCATGCTGGTCATATTGGCCAAATACAAAATGGCCGCCATCCGACTTAAAGGTCAAGCGTAGTTTCAAAAGGAAAAGGACCAGTATGATAATAGTTGATGAATTCATGGGGTTTCCGGGGTCGGATAATCTGATTATGATGTTCTTTTATCAATAAGCGAGTTCGTAATTGCACACTGCACACTGCGCATGCGCCAAAATCGGGAACGAACGATTCCAAAGGTCACATGAACATAAAGAGAGCTGAGAGAGAAACTGTAATTTGTTTGCGTGCTGGCCTTTACTTTGTGAATGATCACATCTGACACATCAGTCACCGAAAATCATTTCTGAATGTCGGAATAGGTTCTTTCACTATGAATATGACGGACAAAGAAAGCGGACAAAATATACAGTTCCTCGGGTAGACAAAGGAACATCCCTTCACTGCTATTGTGTAAAAAGGTGAATATGCATGTGACACCTGTTCTACACAATTTTACATAATAGCAGTGAAGGGATGTTCCTTTGAGTACCTGAGGAACTGTATATTTTGTCCGCTTTCTTTGTCAGTCATGTTCATAGTGTTTATAGTAAAATTTACTTGGAATCTGGTCATCGTTAAAGTATTATCGGCATTATCGTGATCCAAGTCCCCAGGCACTCGGATCCACGGACAATTTTTACTCTGAAAAAACATTTCCAAAATTGTATCCACCAAAGCGCGCGTTCAATGGATTATTACTTTAGTCAAGCCAATTTATCTAGTAGGTCTATATGTCATTCACTATTTAAATTAAAGCAAACTATAATTTAAATTTATTTACTCAAGCATTGATTAGGCTGAATAAAAGAATATTATATTTATTAATTTCACATTGCCTTTAACCATTATTGAAGACGAAATATAACTTTCATTAAATTTTGTTTTAAATGATATTACTGATTTATTTAGTCAAGCAAATTTATCTAGTAGGCCTATTAAGAGAAACACTATGAAACTGTCTATTTATTCTTCGTGGTGCGAGTCCCCCTTGCGTGTTAAGATCATCAAATTTCCCATAGGAGGGGACTTACACAGCGGCGGATCCAGCCGGCGGCAAGAGGGGGGGGGGGCTAATTCGTGAGAAAATATTTAGCGGCGACTCAGCCAGCCGGTGAATAAGCAATTTTTTTTTAATGTATTTATTTATTATTATTATTATTATTATTATTATTGCCAGTGGGGGAGGGGCGGGCCCGTCTAACACTCTTGTACACGTCATGTGATTCCTGGATGAACTAAAGGTTTATAATTATGATTGCAGCATGAGCTAAGTCCAGCATTTTGTGTGCCAATATCTTAAAAAGAGAGTGCAATCGCCGAAATTTATTGTAATGGTATGTTAATTGATAACAGACATTTTAAGTTTCTCTTCGATTTCTGCGATTTTGTAAGAACTATGGTATTTTTGTTTGTAGCGCTCCTAAATAAGCGATAATGAGTAGTCGTAATAGTAGCGTTTCAAAGTTTCAAAATTCAATCAAAATTGTCTAGGTTAGTGCAAATATCAAAATACTTCTTTGTTATTCAATGATTATTTTTATTGATTCTTAATGATTTTAATGTAATAGATCATTAAGTTTTTTTTTAAATAGGGCCAAACTGGACTAGTTACATATTCCAAAGAGATTGTTTTTTAAGGATAATACAGTTTAAGCTGTCTGGGTTTTTGAAGATAATGCTTCAAAACAAATCGAACAAACTGTTTATTTCTTTATTCATGGTCTATTTCTACTGTTTATCTATTTTCATTGCCAACCCTCGAAAGCAAATTTATTATGCATTTCACATAGGAAAGTTTGAATAGGAAAACTATATATATATATCTCTATATATGTATGTATACATTATATACGAATTATTTATTGGGCTTAGTTTGCTTTCCAATAGATCCGTACAATATGGCACAGCTTTAGGGGCCTGGTAGAGCCCCTGTTGGGGGTTCCGGGGCGGAGCCCCAGGATGCTCTCGAGTTTATTTGACTTTCAAGAGAAAGTGTCTCTAAGATATAAAGAGAGGTTATTTCTTAAATGAAGTGAAAGGACTCTTGAAAATTAAATAGCCCTTTCATTTCATTTTAGAAATAAACTCTAATCCATCCCTTGATATTTAAATTGCACTGCTCCTACTGTGTGCTTTTTTAACACTCTCCCTGATCTATAAAGGGTGCTTTCCTTATTTGATCCTCAACAGAAGCAAAATGCTAGGCCACGAACTTTTCGAAGCCTGACCAGATTCAAAGTTTGCTTAAATGGGGGCATTGATGTATGTAGAAAAAACAGGATTAAGATCCATGCAACGCTTCGAAATGTAAAAGAAGAATAAGACAAAATAATAAAGTTGAGATACGACCTTTATGTCTAGACGTTGCACAATGTCAATTCGTATTGGTATTTTATTCCATCTCAGAGTGATTATAGACGTTATTTTTAAGGATAATACCGTTTAAGCTGTCCAGGTTTTTTAAGATAATGCCTCAAAACAAATCGAACAAGCTGTTTATTTCTTTATTCATGGTCTGTTTCTACTGATTATCTATTTTCATTGCCAACCCTCGAAAACGAATTTATTATGCATTTCACAGAGTAAGTTTGAATAGGAGAACGATATATCGATATCTATATATATGTATGTATACATATATAATACAAATTATTTATTGGGCTTAGTTTGCTTTCCAATAGATCCGTACAATATGGCACAGCTTTAGGGGCCTGGTAGAGCCCCTGTCGGGGTTTCCGGGGCGGAGCCCCAGGATGCTCTCGAGTTTATTCGACTTTCAAGAGAAAGTGTCTCTAAGATATAAAGAGAGGTTATTTCTTAAATGAAGTGAAAGGATTCTTGAAAATTAAATAACCCTTTCATTTCATTTTAGAAATAAACTCTAATCCATCCCTTGGTATTTAAATTGCACTGCTCCTACTGTGTGGTTTTTCCACACTCTCCCTGATCTATAAAGGGTGCTTTCTTTATTTGATCATGAACAGAAGCAAAATGCTAGGCCACGAACTTTTCGAAGCGTGACCAGATTCAAAGTATGCTTAAATGGGGGCATTGATGTATGTAGAAAAAACAGGATTAAGATCCCATGCAACGCTTCGAAATGTAAAAGAAGAATGAGAAAAATAAAGTTGAGATTCGACCTTTATGTCTAGACGTTGCTTAATGCATTTCGTATTGGTATTATCTTCCATCTGAGAGTGATTATGGACGTTATTTATATGGATAATAAAGATAAAGCTGTCTGGGTCTTTGAATATAATGCTTCAAAACAAATCGAACGAGCTGTTTATTTCTTTAGTCATGGTATGTTTCTACTGTTTATCTATTTTCCTTGCCAACCCTCGAAAACGAATTTATTATGCATTCACAGAGGAAAGTTAATGATGAAACATATGGGCGCAGGCCAAGATTTATACCCACTTAAGTGTGAATTTGGCGCATCTTCCCTAAACTTCTTCAACCAGGAAATGGACTTTATTGTAGCCTTAGGACAAGATGGTGACATAAAATTGATAAAAGAACATCATAATCAGATTATCCGACCCCGGAAACCCCATGAATTTATCAACTTTTATCATACGGGTCTTTTCCTTGTGGAACTACGCTTGACCTTTAAGTCGGATGGCGGCCATTTTTTATTTGGCCAATATGGCCAGCATAACAGCCCTAAGGAGACCTGTAATTGATACAAGCACATCATAATCAGATTCTCTGACCCCGAAAACCCCCTTACTATATAAACTTGTTATCATACTAGCCCTTTTCCTTTTGGAACTTCACTTGACCTTTTACTCAAAGGTGGCAGCCATTTTGGATTTGACCAATATGACCAGCATGACAGCCCCAAGTAGACCTCAAATCGATAAAAAAAAATCAGGATCAGTTTCTCTGACCCCGAAAACCCCATAAATATATACACTTTTATCATACTAGCCCAATTCCTTTGGTAACTACACTTGACCTGTAACTCAGATGGCGGCTATTTTGGATTTGACCAATATTACCAGTATGACCCGAGGAGATCTCAAATCGATGAAAGAACATCATACTCAGATTCTCTGATCCCGAAAACCCCATAAATATATAAACTGTTATCATACCAGGCCATTTCCTTTCGTAACTACACTTGACCTGTAACTATCAGATGGCGGCAATTTTGGATTTGACCAATATGACCATTATGGCAGCCCCAATGAGACCTCAAATCGATGAAAGAACATCATTATCAGATTCTCTGACCCCCCCCCCAACCCCATAAATATATAAACTATTATCATCCAAGCGCTTTTCCTTTTGGAACTACGCTTGACCTTTAACTCAGATGGCGACCATTTTGGATTTGCCCAATATGGCATACCCAGAGGGCGCCCTTCTTGGCGTCCGGCAGAAATCATAAAAGTATGGTATAATCTACCTCTGGGCCAAATTTGGTGCTTTTAGAATTGAAATTGAAAAAAGGGAACATCAACTCTCCTGTATCTCCTTTGTGTCGTGAAACGAATAGAACATGTACGGTTTTCAGTATCATTTCTGTTTGTGTCCAATCTTTTATAAAACCCAAGGAGTCAAACTTTATAGAACTAAATTTACTCATTAAATCATCGTTAAAAATATGGTATGATACATGTGTACAACACTGTAGATGAATAATCCCATTAACATGTTATATACATTTGTTTTTCAAGATATCTGGGAAATGATACTGTAATTCATAAGATGAAATAAACACTTAATGAAACTGAGATGAAAGATACACAATACATCGCAAGATTTCCTCATTAGTCATTAACAACGCTAAATATGTATATAGTTATATCTTTTATCTAATTTATCAACTTTGGACATTCAACTGCATTATATAGTTGTTTACTTTTGATTTGCCTTGACTTTTGCCATGAATTGTCTCTTCATAAAATTTTCCAGGTAGAAAAACTATGTAGAGGAATTGAAAGAGCACAATATTTTCATAACAGAACAATTATTTGAACAAAATTCGTCCAAACTTGGCTGGAATATCATTACATAAAATGATTGAAAATAAGTGTAGCGGCAGTTGATATTTATATGAGATATTATTCATATTTATAAAAATACAAGCGACCAAGATCTAAATTCAACAATCCTAAAGATCATCAAAGTCTAACCTGAGTTAATTCATTTAAATGTCGGCTGCCGCAAGCCAAGGACAATAACATTTTGGCAGAAAAACAGATGAAACATAAATCATGACAAATATTGCCAAGATGAAGATAAGTGTTCAAAAATACTGATGTAACTGGAAGCAGATCTTCATCGCCCTCACAAGGGATGAAAAGTTATATTTTATACTTACATGTACATGAATGCAGTAGAAAATCAAATCAAATTAAATCAAACTATGAATACATGATATGCTTTTTAAATTGCTACGTCATGTTTGTAAATTAAAGCGTTGTGATATAAATTTACTTTATATGCTTTCAGATGAAGATCAAACTGATGAACTTTTTCTATGACGATTACTTATAGCAGGCACGCCCTTAATACCGGACACAAGAAATAGTGTATAAAATGTTACTTATTATATTCCTGTTACTGTACTCTAACATGTAAACAAATCCGGGAAAAAATTCTCAAGCCACAAGGATATGTATGGTTTTCTTTGAAGGCATCACTGTGCAACACCCTCTAACAGTAAATTCTCCAACCATATTTGTATTTTCCCAACCGTTTTTCCATAAATATTAGACATAAGACAGGCTTTTTAAAATCTTTCAACAATTAAATGTCTGGAATGGCAAATAGAGCCAATTCATTGCTTTGTGGTGATTTAAATTCACCTGAAATGTTTTTAAATTGTTATAATATATTTGGGAGAATTAAGGAATGGATCAGATCAGTTTTTCCAAGTTGTTATCGTTAATAATGACCTATTTTCACTCAAACTTTCAGATTATCTTTAATTGTACATCTAGCATTAAAATCACTAGCTTAGCACCATTTTCTCTCATATGAACAATGCTATCAAGTCCCTTTAAACGGAATATATCAGGATTACGTCTTGATAAATACTATAGCCTTGATTCTCTTTCTTTGGCGTAAATATTCACCACGGTCTAATACTCGTCGTTAAAACTAAAATAACAACAACAGCAACAACATTTCTAGCGTATGGTCACGTGCTTTATTTCAGGAGTTATCACTCTTTCTTGAATAATACTCTTCGTCAGCACTCCACACTTGCCACTCATTGAAAGCAAGTCGACTAGAAGAGAGGTATAGGTACCTGAGCTCCAGAGAAATTTTATTTTCTATCTTCAGTTTTGCCGGATCAATCCCAATTTCTAAAGATGGTAAGTTGTTAAATCATAATTCAATTCTGTTTTCCTTCCTGAAATGTGTTGCTGTCATCTACAGTTTAGGGCTTCAATAATTACACCTGTTTATCAAATTTCATTTAGTCATATTTCTCTCTCGAAACCCTGGTCATTCTATTCATCTATTAGGCAAAATGGCTTGTTTGTGGATGGAATCCAGTAGCATACATTGGTTGTTGATACTTTGGGCAAACGGATCTGGTCAACGATCACTGCTGCAATATAGTGAAAGAGACTAGCACAAATCAAAATATACTAACATTATTTTCCTAGATGATTTAATTCACCTTTTTTTTTTCTTCAAAATGATAATTATACTCTAGTACAAGTTTGGGGTTTTCACTAGAATTGTAAGCGTTTCAAAGCTGTTTGTTTCTTTTCCATCGTTGTGTATGAGTTATCTTGGATTTTCCTTTCTAATCCATCCCGTGCTTTCTGCATGAAGTCCATGCAATATCGCCGTCTCTCTAGCTATAGCCTAATTTGCCAGGTTAATATATATATATATTTTATTCATGATTTATTTTCTTCCAAAAATGGATAGTCCCTGAAATCGATGTAAATCCGGTTCAAAATTAGGAGAAGAGGGGGAGGGGGGATGGGTGGGGGAGTGAAGTGCCTATTTTTCATGACTTGCTTGAGCACCTCGCTCAAGCGTTCGGATATCTAAAACCTATATTAAAGGTAATACAAAGTTTTGGGAAATTTGGAAAATTGGGTGGATAGTGAATCTTTACAATTTTGATATATTTGGATGCCCCTGTGGATGTATTATAAGCACTAAAAAAATTAGCCCCTAAAACACTTCTGTTTTCGAGAAAAATTGAATATAAAAATTTACCGGTGCTCCCGGTAAATTTTGATAAATTTCAAATAGCGCCTATGGTCGTACAATGGTAGCTGCGACCATGAAAATCTCAGAATATGTAGCTGTGATATATATATTCCAAACGGTAATAGCAAATCGGTCGATTTTATTCAAAGAACATCGTTTTTTAGCTATATTAATATATTGACCTTGAGAGGGCGCTATCATAAGAGTTTATTGTTTAATATTTCATCAGTTTAGACTCGATTTCAACCGCGACAACGATCAATGAATATTGTAGGAACGCATACGCTTCCAATGTGTTCATTTGAACCAAATTCATGACCCCATACCAAAACTTTGTAATACCTTTTCACTATCATCCCTGCTATACTGAACGAGGTTATTCCCAGATAACCCTAACTTTTTTCTGTGTTGCTTTAGATGTAGTTGATAATGCATGATTAACAGAAAGAGAGAGAGAGAGAGAGAGAGAGAGAGAGAACAACTATAATTATGCAAAGGTTCAGGTTTGTGTAATTTAAAACCATTTCTTAGCGTCTCAACTCTAAAAATAATAACGCAACTATTTTGACTAAAGGCGTTATACTCAACTGGATAGATAATAATAACTTTATATAATACTGGCTAAAGACAATGTGGTATCGGCAAAGTATTAAAGCTATAATATCGGGGTTTTTTTTATAGAGGTATTCCAAAATTACATTCTAATGATCAAAGGAATTGTTCTGTGTTATTATAGGTATCAGGGCCCGCAGAACAGCAGGGCTCGGGGTGGGGGGGGGGGGGGCTCGAGCCCATCCCCCTCACAGAAACACACACACACTTATTTGAAAAAAAGTGTTAAAGAGAATTAGAAAAAAGTAGAAAAGAAAGACGCTATATCTTTAATGCTTAAATTGTGAAAATCATATTTTATGGCGACCCTGGAAACGGTAAACTTACATTGGAACGCATATCAAACCATACAGGCCGTATGCATAGCAAATCGTAGTTATGGTAAATGCCCTTAAAAGTGGTCTGGGAGGAGGGGCCATGAGCTGCCAGAAAAAACAAAAAATGGGGGGTCCCCAAGCAAATATCGACGGTCACAACCAAAGCTCCGGAAGAAAAAATATTTGCTAAATGCGAGACCACGTTTACCTAAAAGCGCAATTTGGCGAACCTAATTCAGCAAAAAAGCGTGAAAAAATAGCAAATGCGAGAAATTAAAAACAAGGAGGCATCGTCAAGCATGTCGGCATAGCTTCTGAATTCCACAGTTTGTGGATTCATTAATCAGTTATGTAAAATAGATCGTAAAAGCCTAATTTGTTTAGAAAATTACACACTTTTATCGCCAGAATCTTGCTAAAAACACTCCATACAGTTATACAGAGGAGCACAGTGGCGGATCCGGGGGGCAGGGGCCCGGGCCGGACAACTACCCCCAGACAACTCCCCTCGGATAACTACCCCCGGATAACTACCCCCAGCCAACTACCCCCTACGGCAACCATCCTTTAGGACAACTACCCCCGGACAACTATCATAGGGGGTAGTTGTCCGGGGGTAGTTTTCCAGGGGTTAGATGTCCTAGGGGTTAATTGTCCGGGGGTAGTTGTCCAGGGGTAGTTGTCCTGGAGTGTAGTTGTTCAGGGGGTAGTTGTTCTAGGGGTTAGTTGTCCGGTGGTAGTTGTCCGGGGGATAGTCGTCCTGGACGGTGGTTGTCCTAGGGGTAGTTGTCTGAGGGTAGTTGTCCGGGGGTAGTTGTCCTTGGGGTAGTAGTCCTAGGAGGGTGGTTATTCAAATCTGAGAGGTGCCCATTTTACTATAAATCCCCTCTGCACTAGTTTGGCGACGAGGGATTACACCTCCCTGCAAGGTCACTGGCAGGTGGTTATCTTATCAAATCATCTCTCAATTATTAAAATAAGAAAAAGGGCATTCGTTGTAATAAGTGCCCCTTCTCACCTCTCATAAGTGCCCTCTTTTATTTTGGCACGTGCCCCCTTGTCTTTCGAATAAGTGCTCTTTTTCTTTTTTAATAAGAGCCACTTCACTTTTTCATCAATGTCCCTTTTCACACGTATGATAAATGCCTCTATACAAATCTCATAAGTCCCCCTTTCCATTCTCGCAAGTGCCCCTATTCATCTCAGGTGAGCGCCCCTTTTCAGGTACAAGAAATACCCCTTACCACCTCTGACAAGTACCCATTCACCTCTTATAATTGCCTCTGAGAGGTGTCCCTTACATTTTGAGAGTTTAAAGTGCTTCTTTTCATTTCCGTCGAGTGCCCTTATTAATATTTGAGAGGTTCTCCTTTAACTTTGTAATAAGAGCCCCTTTTATCATGACGCATGCTTCTATGATTTCTAATTAGTGCCATTTCCTTCTGATAATTGCCCCTTTTCCTTTGTAATATTTGCCTTTTAAAATTTCTGGTGAGTGCCTCTTATGAGATGCGAGTAGTGCCCCATTATTACCTATGCTAATTCCGATTTTTACCTTGACATGTGCTCCTTTTCTTTTCTAATAATTGTCCTTTTAACTTGGATACGTGACCGCTTTTCCTTTTACCATAAAATGTGCTCCTAATTTAAAGCGACTAAGAGTAACTTTTTCTTCAATTTTACCCGAAGCTCGCTCGCTACGATCGCTCGCATTTTATGTTAATGAATGTTGTTTCTTATTAAAGATGTTTTCAGTCTTTCATGATTAGGATTGTTTTGTCCTCTATACAAATTGTAACTTTTCGCGCTGAGACCCCACAACTCTTTTTTTTTTTTTTTTGCTAGCTCGCTTCGCTCGCTCCCCAAAAAATATTCAGACCATCACACCCAACTGCAAAGTATTATGCTTAAGGAGTTTCTTGGACCATGTAAAGAATGAAACAAGCAATGAAATCATCCCTGATAATCTAATCACAATGTAAGGGTATAAGGGCCTACCCATGTATGGTATATTTTCGCTTTGAGGTTTCCCTTTTACGTTGGTGTATAATAATTCAATGTAGCAAAATACGGGATTTCACAATAAAGTTCGCTCATCACTAATAATGCTCTTTTAATCTCGTTTATTTCTTTTTCACTACAGGCTGCCCAATTATTATTTACCGATGCGGAAAGAGAAGGTACGAAAAACAAAAGTCTGAATGTTTCAATTTTTAAACTTGGAGATTACAAGAGGGTGTTATATATAATACAGTTTTTTTTTCTGTATTTGTTTTTCTTTCCATGAGTGTCAGAAATGAATTATTGATTTGTTAGTTTTCTGTTAACTCAACAGTTCAACAATACTTGTATCTTGAAAAGCCAATTTCATTTGTGTTATAAATGTAAATTACCTTGAATATATATTTTTGTATGTGTTTCAAATGAAAATCAATAAAATCCCTGTGGAGGGAAAAATATGGAGAAAAAAATAATAATAATAATACAGTGTTAAACATGATACTAGGAAAGCAGTAAAGTGTAAGCTCTCGAAGAGCATCAAAGGAAAATAAGATCACTAAAGATGTGAAAATAACAGCTGGTCTTCTCGGATAAACAAAATTCTCGTTAAAGGTAAAGACCAGTATTGGTAACGCCCCAATTTCAAAAAATGAAATGGAAGCTCTCATTACCAATCATGTGAAAGAATATGTTTTGACTAATACATGATGATAACAAATTTGCCGGGAAACCGCCTACTAATTCATATATTTGGTAAATTTGTTTCTCTCATGGTCCTGTGAGAGATATAGGGTAGTCCCATATACATCTTTCTGTGTATAGTGCTTGTAACTTTACGAAGAATGGGCCAAATTTCTTATCATTTTGATGATTCCGGAACCTTGCAGATGCTAGATGATCAACCTTTTCTGATCGATTCCACAACGTTTCTTTCACAATTCAATCGCCTGACCATAACTGGTCTTTACCTTTAACATGAGAGGATATTGGTTGGGTGGTTGGTTGGCTGGTCTGTTTGTTTTACCTGAATGCTAAGAAAGCATGCTTGTAAGCACTGCTCTACCACTGAGGCATCACGTCTGCTTGCAATTTGAAGATTGCAATACTGAAGAAAACAAGCAAAATAACGCCTAATGATGAAAACAAATTCTTATTCAATCCAACAATTTCTAGTCATGTAGAAGTATTTGATTTTATTTCGTAATTGCCAGTCTTTCGCTAGTTTATACAAAATATATTATGTATGTTACTCGATGTTTCCTACAAACATCTCCTGCTCCTTTCCTCCCCTGTCTTACTGACACCATATCTGCACTATATATATATATATTTATTTTTTATCACCTCTTTGTAGAATTCAAGAAATATTTCTTCGACTTAGCAGACAAGAATGGCGATAAGAAAATCACTCGTGATGAGTTGGGAGCAGCGTATAAAGCAATTGGAATACCCGTGACTCAGGAAAAGCTTACCAAACTGATGAGTGAGATGGATAAAGATGGTGAGTTCATAGTGAAGACTTAGGAAATGACAACGAAGGAGATAATGAAACTGACCACCACACGTAAATTGAAGTTTAATAATCTATGACTTACAGCATAACACATATTTTATTTAATATGGGTTGCAAAATCTGTAAAAGAAGTTTAACATGTTAACAAAGAATTCTGTGATTTTAAATTGGGGTGTTGGCTTTTCATTCCGTGTTAGAGTTCGTCACACGACAGGAAGCAGCCAGAAAATAAACTGAAAGGGGGATGTCTTTAGGTGATTTTTAAACGATATTTCAAAGATGTTTAATTGATACTTTTCAGTTCACAAAACATATACCATGGACTCAAGAATACTTTAAAACTTTGAGGTCAGATATAATATATATATATATATATAATATATATATAAATCAATTGCTAGCTTGATGTTCGTGACGGATTATAAAAGAGGTCATCAGGTCAACAATAATTGTAGTAAAATGTAAAACTAATTAAAATAAAAAAAGTGTAGTACATAATCCTATTTTCTATGGTGAAATGAGAGCTTGCCTTTTCGAATTTGCAATACATTGTTCTTCTTCATACGAAGTAAAAAGCGATTCTTTTAGGACAGTCAATGATTACATATATTTTGTGCCAATGATTCCAAAGAGGTATTCATTCGGATTCAGTGTCAAAGGTAGACCGATAATAAATTCCCAGTGTGACAACTGGCATTTTCGATTTCAAACAAACAATTCTTACAAAATAGCTTACATGCAAAGCTATACAATGTGTTGTACAGGTATACAATAAATGATAGAGAAAGAGCAAAGTAAACTACACTGTACAGTACAAAAATATCAAGGAATAGAAGAAAAGAATAGATGTTCATATAAAGTACAAATGATAAAATTCAATAGGTACTAAATACATCGACCAGGCGGAGAGCGTTGCCTGAACAACTGACAGCAGTCCCAACTCTTGTCCCGAGGGAAATGGAAGTGGAACCATGGTGGAACCATGGTGGAACTCTGTTAAGATACAAAATCAAGGCAGGTCTTAGAAAGCTGCAACTAAGGGCGTGTTCACACCGCAGTGAGATAGCGCGGTCTATCGTAGCACCCCCTTTTTTGAGAGGTCCTGTTGCCATGACGCGTGACGTCATGAGGTCAGAGCGGTCAAAGATTTCGCGCGCTATTACGAACTAGGAGTGTTGACCGCTCTAACCCAAAGACGTTTATCATGGCAACAGGACCTCTCAAAAAGGGGGTGCTACGATAGACCGCGCTATCTCACTGCGGTGTGAACACGCCCATAGTTAACTTTACACGTCTGCCTTGAAGTCTAAACTTGCTCTCAACGAGAAAGCCAATCTTCTTGCAAACCAGGCAAACAAACCCACCATTCCCTATCCCCAAGACAAAGGAGTACCCCACTGGTCATTAGGGACTTTTCGATTTGCACTTTCATAAGTGGACTGCGACGTATGCGGTCATTTTTAAGCAGAGTTGACGAGGCACGCTGACTGTTGTTCGTTACCGTTTCGATGTTACACAACTACGACGCTCGCTTAGTGAGCGCGAAACGCGATCAAATAGCTAAAGATATAACACCAAATTCGGTGCATGGACTGTTCTAAAAAATTATGATGCAGCAGATTAGCGTTGCATGAATAAAATGTGTTCATTTTATGAATTATTCTGCTTGGTGAGCGCGAAATTCGATCGAAAAGCTAAAGATTCAACACACCAAATTCGGTGCATGGGACTGATCTCGAAAATTATGCTGCAACAGATTGGCGATGCGCAAACAAAATGTGTTCATTTCATGAATTATTCTGCAACAATTTTGATTTAAGAGAAATTACAGACACGAAAATGTGTTAATTGATGTTTCGTGCCTACAAAAGATTGCTTACGAACATGTATCGTCACAGTTTGCGAACGACGGCAAAACAAGGGCGAACGCGTTCGAAAATTCTGCTACGAACGATGAGCTCGTCGATGCGCATGCGCACTGCTTCAAAAGTGACCGCATACGTCGCAGTCCACTAGTGAACGTGCAAATCGAAAAGTCCCTATTCATGATTTATGTACTCTTTAACTTTTTCATGTTTTTGGCCTGCAAATGGGACATAGTACCTTTAAGACATAAGCAAGGCCTATATACTAGGATAGGGGTCTCTTTGTTCCCGTCTTTGTTTCACCAGTAGGGCGCTTTAGTAACGAGACGGTACGCACAGGAGACGGAGTGTTTAACCAACTGTGACGGGTCTCGCACTCTTGTTACCGTCGTGATATTTAAGCGCTTTCGCTGTCTGCTAAAGGCGACGGGGACGCAAAGCCGTATCCAATTCCCGCGCTGAACTGCACGCCTGCTGCCTTTTAGTGCTAGGGCTCTAGGGCCTTGAGGCTTGGCCGGAGCGCCGGGGCAATGGACCCGGCGGTGGGCTGTAGTGCACAGCGTGCAGGCACGTCATGCATAACGATGAAAAAGGTCCCCCAAAGTAGGCCTAAACGGCCAAACCATCAATTTATTGTAGATTGGGGTATAAAATAAGCTACTTATCGAACAGACATTGGAATCACTAGTAGATTCCCTGTTTTTATCTTCAGTAGTCATGGTAGTGCCCTGCATTGTTAGATCTAGATCAAAGTTATTTGTCGGCTCCTCTCTCTTACGTCGTGTTTAGGGAACGAACGCTATGATGGCCGAGTACCGTTCCGAAAATCGACGGGACGGAGAGATTTCAGATTCGCGCATGCGCAGTTCGTTTTTTTCGCTCGCGTTACCGTCTCCTGTGCGTACCGTCTCGTTACTAAAGCGCCCTAGTGACATATACCAGAGAGGGTCTAAATAGACACGGTTTAAAGGGACAATTCAAAGAGGGGTTTAACAACTTTTCTTTTCATTTTTCGGCCTCCCCCGATCTCCTTCTTTTCTTTTTCCTCTTCCTTCTTTCTTTCCCTTTCTCTCCTCCTTCCATTTCCCTTCTTTTCCTTCTCCCTCTCTTTTTGCGGGGGGAGGGGGGCAAGGTATATCCATGATAAAAATCTTGCAGCGGGCGTTTAAACTCTCGCTGCGCATGACGTCATCTAAATCTCATCCCTTCTAGTCTACGTCGAAGGCAAAATGAAAATAACGGAAAAACTGTGCATGTCATTACGAACTCGTCGCTCGTGTACAGTTTTCCGTTATAATCATTTTGCCTTCGTCGTAGACTAGAACTAGTAGAAGGGATGAGATTTAGATGACGTCATGCGCAGCGAGAGTTTAAACGCCCGCTGCAAGATTTTTATCATGGATATCGATTTTTACCCATAATTTCCTAAAAATGGACCATTAAACGGATTATTTCAGTCAAGTTGGTGAGTGAAACCGAAGTAGTTAAGTTTTAACCTAATTTACAATATAAAATGCATCGGATATGCATCCTGTGAAAGGAGTAATTCGGGGATAACTTTTGCAAGTTTGGTGTACTGATTTGCCCACATAACCCTACACATTTCGCGGGATAGTCTGTTTCGGTCTCTAAAGAGAGAGCCGACCCTACCCCAATAAGAGGCTAACGAACAAAAGAGACTGAAAATTCGGTCTATAAGAATGCAAGACGAATCACTATTCGAAAAGGACTTGTGTGAGAACTAAGAAGTCTATCTTTCTTCATTCTGCTAGGTAGCGGAACTATAGACATTTCTGAGGTTTTGATGAGGAATGCATTCAAGGCAGAACAGTGGCACGAGTCTGAAGCAGAAAAACGATACGTTAAAGCTTTCGACGCCGTGGACAAGGATGGCAACGGATCCCTCAGGTAAGATGGACAGTGATAGGGAAGTCTTAAAGGTAATACAAATTTTTGGTATGGGGTCATAAATTTGGTTCAAATGAACATATTGGAAGCATAGGCGATCCTAAATCATTCAGTGATCGTTGTCGCGGTTGAAATCGAGTCTAAACTGATGAAATATTAAACAATCAACTCTTATGATAGCGCCCTCTCAAGGTCAATATATTAATATAGCTAAAAAACGATGTTCTTTGAATAAAATCGACCGATTTGCTATTACCGTTTGGAATATATATATCACAGCTACATATTCTGAGATTTTCATGGTCGCAGCTACCATCGTATGGTCATAGGCGCTATTTGAAATTTATCAACATTTACCGGGAGCACCGGTAAATTTGTATATTCATTTTTTCTCGAAAGCAGAAGTGTTTCAGGGGCTAAATTTGTTAGTGCTTATAATAAATCCAAAGGGGCATCCAGATATATCAAAATTGTAAAGAATCACTCTCCAGCCAATTTTCAACATTTACCAAAACTTTGTAATACCTTTAAGAAGTGAAGGGGTATAAGAAAGGGTGCTTTCAGCGTCTTTTATGGGGATGGCAGAAGATTTATTTGGTAAATTAGAAGAAGAGAAATATCCAATGGATTTTCCGACCAAGTTTCCGCTGTTGGAGAAATGTGGACAATTATGGGATCAATTTCTATCTAAAAACAGCGTGTTAGGATACCAAATCTCTGAAGATGACCCTACCGCTCTCCTCTCTCCCACCGCACTTCCACCCCCCCCCCCCTCTTTCTCTCTCTCTCTCTCTCTCTCTCTCTCTCCCTCTCTCTCTCTCTCCCCTCTCTCTCTCCCTCTCTCCCCTCTCTGTCTCTCTCTCTCTCTCTCTCTCCCTCTCTCCCCTCTCTTTCTCCCCCTCTCTCTCTCTCCCCCTCTCTCTCTCTCTCCCTCTCTCTCCCTCTCTCCCTCTCTCTCTCCTCTCTCTCTCTCTCTCTCTCTCTCTCTCTCTCTCTATAAAACTATCAACCAGACAATACTAGCTCCAAGGAAAACTACGATCTACCACCTGGGAGAACATACCCTATATTCCTCATTAGGATAGTACACACAAAATAGTTGTTTTAGGGATGATTATCCGGGTATCAGTAAATTTGTATCACGGGATAGTTGTCTGGATAGTTTTGTGTTTTCAGTCTGTACCCGGGTCGTGATTGTCCGGACGGATGGAGATGATTATTGTGCTTGTTATGCTTGTACAAGAGTAGATAAATTACCTTATTTTTATTTTCTATATGGTATGGTCGAGATCATAATTTAGCACCTCTATACTGGATCAATATTCATTACATTTAAAAGAATATTCGATGATAATTTAGTCAATGACTTCAACGGAATAATCTAAATTTGGAGAAAGTGAACTCAATATATATGTTATTTGTTAATTATTTGCTTGCAGTCCTGTAGAGCTGCATACAGCGTTGTCAGCATGCACCGAACCGATGTCGAAGGAGGCAATCGATGAAATCATCGCGAAAGCCGACTGCAATAAGGACGGTAAAATCAACCGTGAGGGTGAGTGCACTTTGGAATGATATGGGGAGGGGCACCGATCTTACTCTTAAAATGAAATACGAATTTGAAAGGGTGCTGATCAGAGGAAGGGTTTGGGAGGGGGTCCAGGCGTCTTCTTTTGTCGTCCCTGTCCCCCAATTTCAAAACCTCAGTCAGCTGACAGTATAAACAGATTCTTATTACACAATGAACCTTTGATAATTGGTCCCAAACATTTAGACGAAAGACTGATGTCTGAATGTAACGAAACAGAGTTGAGTCTTTTGTCAACTCTGTTTTTTGCTACGGCAGGCAGCCAGTGAAAATGAAATCGTTTAATGAAATCATGGAAATGCAAGCAATAATTTAAACAAACAGAACTTTGTTATTCCTGGCTCATTTTTCCTGATTGAGGTGTCATATGAGAGGGCAGAAAATGAAATTTCTAGAAATGGGATTTTCTCTTTCAAAATTCAAATACCGTTCGCCAAATGACTTTTGGGTCCCTTTTCTTCAAATTGTTTGTTAATCACTCATGCATGAAATATGCATCATATGAGTTGCATTAAATGAAAGAAGAGGATCTAAGCTTTAAAAATATGTGTCATTCATTAATTATAAATGTGATTGAGTTATGATAAACAAAACATCGATAATTCTCGGTTTCGTTTTTTCTCGGACGCACTTTAGTATAGTCTAATAGAGGTAACTTACTCTGACGTATATACATGTAGGCCATTTTTGGTGAGGGGATGCTACATGTACGCTTTGCGTTGACTTGTTTCTTTTCATTCACTGCATTTTTTTTTCTTTTTTTCTACCATTCAGAATTTGTGAAGTTGTTTAAATCGTCATAAGCTACTCGGTGAAGATGATGAACGCTATCATCTACTTCAACATCGACAACTTGTCCTTTTTATTTTCCTTGAGGAATTTCCGGGAGAGGGTTACATAATCGTCTCGTATCATTTTTTTCATCTTGATTTTATTATGTTCCGGTGGTTTCTTTTTGAGCTGTCACTTTATGTTTGGTATTGTTTTTCTTTTTTCAAAGAGTGGTTCGAAATTCTCTTCACATTATTTCTTTACATTTTTATCATTATACCAAGGATGCCTTTATAATGTTTGTGTTCTCCTTCCAGGAATAAATGTTGCGTTTTTCCTTTTCTTCTGAAAGCCAACTATTGGTATTGCATTATATGATATCTTGACATCG
>JAVYIG010009414.1:0-2500 GCA_035222895.1 Strongylocentrotus droebachiensis | reverse complement strand
CAAGATTTCTCGTTCTATGAGTATAGGCCTATTATTACCGATTCAGCTCGCAGTGCAGTGCCGCCGTCAGCAGTGGTTATAGGCCTACTGCGCCGTTAGTAACGGTACGTGTGCACGCTGCCGCGCCATGTCTGCTGGAGCTGGAGGCGATCGCGCAAGGGCAGAAACATGGTCATGGAGAAGTTTTTCGTTGTGAAAGCGTAAACCTGCTGAAATCTGGGGATTTCAAATGACCAGCAAATAATGAACCTCGACCAGTAAATCAACATTAGGGACTTTTAGATTTGCACGATGAGAACGTGGACTGCAACGTGTGACCTCCTTTTAAGGCACTGCCAGTGCTTAAAAGGACGTCACATGTGACTGCCAGTGCCTTAAAAGGACGTAACACGTCCACGTCCACGCAAATCTAAAAGTCCCTATTGAGAAGAAGAGGAAGACCAAGATGTCGTGGAATGATATGGTAACATGGGCAGATCTAAGGGGGGGGGGGCTGGATAAATGCACATATATTTGTTTTTGGGGGGTCCAGTGTTTTGGGGAACATTTTTGCTACGACTCAGCCGGCCGGTGAATATTAAAGCGGGGGGGGGGGGACCACTAATCTATTTTATTTTTTTCAGGGGGGGGGGAGGTGAAGCGCCGTTTAGCAGGACTTTCTTTTTAACTCTTACTTTCACCTATCTCAGATAACCCTAAGTTGTTGGTTGCTGCTTTATATGTAGTTGATAATGCATGATTAAAATAAAGAGAGAGAGAGAGAGAGAGAGAACCACCATCATTTTGCAATGGTTCAGGGCTAGTGTAATGTACATTTGAAACCATTTCTTAGCGTCCCAACCCTAACAAAATAGCGAAACTATTTTTGAGGAAAAGCATTATACTGAACTGAATAAAGAATAATAGCTTTATATTGGCTCATACTAATACTGATACGTGCTAAAGACAATGTGGTATTTGTATAGAGGTATTCCAAAATGACATTCTGATAATCAACATGTTGTTCTGGTATATACGCATAATACAACTGATCTTTATGATTTCTTAACGTGACATAGCTTCTTCTCCCCCTGCAAACAAAAAAGAAAACAAGGTTATTTAATACAAGGATCATGCGACAAATAATCATTGTGATTCAAATTGATGCAAGGATTTTTTTGAATAAGCAATGCTTTTCACCAGAATCTTCTTTGTAAAAACGACTTTTACAAATCTCAGCCAAGCAAATCTGCCACTGTGTTGTAAGATCACTTTCAGATTAGGAGAAGTGTATTCTTTAAAGAGTATTTTACATTGAATGGAACGTCTCAACTCAGTAAGCATGGCTGAGATTTGTAAAAGTTATTTTTACAAAGAAGATTCGGGTGAATAGCAGTGCTTATTCAAACAAATATTCGCATCAATTTGAATCACAATCATTATTTGTCGCTTAATCCCTTTTAATGACCTTGTTTTCTTTCTCGTTTGCAAGGGGAGAAGAAGATTATGTCACGTTAAATAAAGATCAGTGTTGTATGCGTATATATTATACACAGGCCCCGCTGAACGTTTATCAAAGTGGGGGCTAAAGTATTTACGATCAGCCGGTAGAGGGTAGCGAGCGTAATGATGATGTGGAGGGGGGGGGGGGTTCAGGGGTTTTAGGCATTTAATTACGGTCAGAGAAGCACAAATATTTTGATGCCGCATTTGTGCCACTGGCAGGTCAGGGGGGGGGGGCTTTTTTATTTTATTTTTTTAAGGTAAAATTTACGTTACTATCCTATTTTTTACCGGTTCAAGGGAGGCTAGGGAGGGGGCGGGCCGGTAGATCGGCCCGTGGATCCGCGCCTGTCCAAAATAGCACACACACAAAATCGCCTCGCCGCTACGCGGCTCAGTAAAGAAAGAATGTAAAGGTTGCTCCGAATAATGAGGAGGAAATAATGTGCAGAACGGGAAAAAATCGAGAGAATGTCATCACGGGATGAAAGTCAGTAACAGCTATGTAGCTTGTAAATTATTTTGTAAGAGGGAAAATGCTCGGAATAAAATGATAATGATGAAATAGCAAACAATAAATTGAGGAGTATCATAAGTACCAATTCAATGATATTTGTATAAAAAGAGCCCCCGTCAGTACTAAAAGAGCCCCGTGAGAAGGCTCACGGGGCTCTTTTTTTTGGGAAGAGCCCCCGTGGACAAAAAATTAATTTGAGCCCTGCTAGACATAGTTGAAACACTGTGGTAGATTAGTGAGGGCTATAATAACTCTCATTTGAGAGGTCCTATAGATTCAGTCCTTGCTTGGCGCTTATACATCTTATAGGAAAAGGTGTCCACCCCCCCCCCCCTCCCCTAAGTTGTCACTCCCTTATAGACCCAAGTCTGTCGTATTGTATGGACGAGAAACATGGACAATAAGCAAGGCCATGGAAAGTAGAATAACATCTTTTGAAATGTTGATTTACAGAAGAATGATGCAAATATCCTGAAAACGAATGAAAACCAACAAAGAGAT